>AFIV01000522.1:0-65010 GCA_000223765.2 Zymoseptoria ardabiliae STIR04_1.1.2 | reverse complement strand
CCCGACCTAGCGCGCGGTCTACGCCTACTAACCTACGGTAAAGCGTATATAGCGCCGATATCCTAGGACGTCTTAGTAAGTCGATGTCCCTATAACTCCCGCTATAATATAGTTCGCCTCTACGCGTAGTAATGCCTTAGTTTATTACGAGTCTTAAGTACGTACGTTACGAATAGTAGCTACCGTATAGCTATAGTAAGATAGTTATTTACTTTACTTTTAACCTATAGCCGGACTACGAGACACTAGTAACACATAGGCGTAAGACAGCGGACATTTACAAAAGTATATTACTACCTAATAGCGGAACAGACATAGAGGCGTCTATTTAAATCATCTGGCGAGACTTGCGTTCATTCACCCGTAAGACAGATACGAGACTTAGCTCGCAGCCCCGCCAAAAGACTTAGGTCCTTCGATCTTATTGTATACATAAACGCAGCTCGCAGCCGCCAGGATTGTTGTTGTATCACCATCTGCACCCACTACTCTCCTCGCACACCAACTCTCCAGCTCCCTCGTACACGAGCCAACAAACCACATCAACACCGCAACAACGTCTTTCAGCTCGAACATGCCTCCGCAATCGTACATGTACAACCCAAGACGGGCTCTTACTCCATCAGAGCAGCAGGTCATAGCCGCAGGCTATCCATACGTCTCGACGACCGTTCTGCCACCGTAGGTTCCATTCCCGCTGATCAATTTCTCCCATGTGCTAATCTCCTCCGAATAGAGGCGGTAGGCTGAACCGGCACGTCCACCACAGCGACAACACTCACCTCATCGTGTCTGGATCCCTCACCATCACCCAGGAAGGCTACTATGGCGGACGGTACTTTGCCGAGGAGTGGGTGGACATGCAAGCGAACATGTACTACAGCGGCATCGCTGGGCGTTCTGGGTGCGTCTTCGTCGAAGGCCACATGATGCTCAGCCCACGGACCGTCGGGAGATTCAGTGACCCTTCTCGCACTACTATGGTTCGAGGCCGTCGTGGCAGACGCGGGACTTTCTACGCCAGAGGCGGAGGAAATGGTCAGTAGCTAGCTGACGAGATAATGCTTCCCACGTCGAGCTAGCGCGTAGATTTGGGAACGTGATGAGGGACAGCCAATACGGTCAGGGAGGGTTTGGTTGTTTGGCGTTGTTACATGTTCTGGGTGTTCTAATAGTCAATCATTGTTTACGCGTGTATCAAAGACCTTCGCTTCTGGTCCTTTGTGACATATGAGAAGACAGCTCGGACGTTGTCTCTTACTTCAGAACAGTCTTTCTCGCTTGATATACTAGGCTTGATAGAGCACGACTTCTATTCAGGAATAAGGTAACGCGAGTTGGGAGGACATCGAGATGAACGTGGGAAGGCGGTTGGCCAACGGACATCTACTGTTCTTGCGTGTGAGAACAGAGCATTTACTGCTTTACAAATTGACGAAGGCTGATGTGATTGGACGTTCGGTATCTACTGCAGCGTGGCGATTGAAACACCCGCAGACAATGGACACGAATTGTAGCATTTGAACTCACCAATCCGCAGTTGCAGGACGAAACGATCGGATCGGCATGCGTATTGGCCACACAATCTTCGGTATGCCGGGGAAGATTCCACGTCAACAATCGACTCGCCGACTTCACGTCTCACAGCCAAGCGGCCAAGCGTTGCAGATACTTATCTCGCCGAACATACTCGAGTCGATACCGATTAATCAACACGATACGTTTGCGTCCCCTGGCAAGGTAGTCTGATGGACCTTAAGGCCTTCGTTCTCCGAGACCATCTTGCACTACTCGGCTACCAAGCGGGACCTAATGATTCCAGAGCAATACAGCCTGTGATCTGGCGAGGACGGCAGGGAGCGTCTTGTCATCACAATTGACCCATTACTACACTCCAGGTTTCAGGAGACGATCAACACCGACTCCGTGTGCTTGCCCTCGGCGTATGTCTATGAGTCTTGAGCTCTTCGTGCCAATCGCAGCATAATGCATTCGCTGATGGAAAGCATAGTGCTCATCTTGGAGGGAAGCTACGATATCCGAGGACTCGTTCAAGCACCTTCGTGGCAAGAAGATTAGACGACCCATTCGCAGCCCGACAGACTGTGCTCGGGCACTGAGAGTGGAAGGAGCACCGTGACTATAACATCTCTCGGAGGGTGAAAGCACGCAGCTGCAACGATTCTTTGTTTGCGGCTCGGCTCGACTTCAGGACCTCAGCACACGGAATCAGCTTCGCGGTGCCCTTGCGCTCGTTCGCCGGTCTACGATGTCGTGTCTCCAGGGACGAAACATGGAACATGCTCGGAGTTCCTGATCCGCCCTACGGCCACTTACTACAGGGCAGGACACATCGCTACACATTCGATCACTTGCATCGCGCAACGCTCACCGGCCACTTCGTACGACTCTCGACTCACCGGGAATTGCCAAGTTCTCGAGAGATGGTTATAAGCTTGCCAAGCTGGTGGGTCGGAGTTGAGCTCGGTGTGAAAGTATAAGGGGCAGATCAGAACCCGCTTGTCTTCAGTCTTCCAACTTCAAGATCAACGACCCCGAACACTAGCTTCAATCATCGACCCTCACTGGACACCAAACGTTCATCTTTCTGCCTTTCAGCGCCCATCTTCTGGCGGCTCGTCGCTGGATAGGTCATTCCCTGTTCCAACGAAGGTACATCACTCTTGAACGACGTGCGAACGGCTCGGGACTGAGGGTAAGTGGGAACAGCGGGCTGCGGAAGGACTCTTAACGATAGTATGTTCCTAGATACAAAGCACTGCAAGATCAATCACCGCCTCGAGGTCGGCCAGATCTGTTCGACGGCTTCATTTCGCGCCTAGAAGTGGCACTGGCATCCTCCGTTCATGCTGCGTAGATCCAGTGTCAGTATTGTGAGCATCAACCTGCCTGACTGGCTATCAAAGGAGGCCCCTACCAGGTGCCACCGGTGTGACCTTGGCCGTCGTGCTGGCAGTCGTTGTTGCAGCCACCTGGGTTACAGCCGAAGCCCTGGCCCTAGAGTCGGAGGCGATGCGTCAGTAAGGACCGAGAGCTCGTACCGAAAGACAAGACTCGCATACCGCGACGATGGGGGCGATGAGGCCGACGACGGCGATGAGCATGGCGCCGAGCTTCATGTTGATTGCGGTTGGTTGACAGGGTGACTGGTTGGTTGATGTGGAGAGTTGTTTGGTTGTGAAGAGGTTGACTCGTGAGTTGATGCAAAAGTACTTTCAGACGAGATGCGGCTGGCTTATATGTCTTTTCTCCGTGCCTGCTGTCATATCGTACGCGTAGTCGGCACCGCTCGCTTTCCGTTGTTGCATCATGTCGCTATCGGCACCTGGACAAGGTGAGGCATATATGACGACCGGTTCCCATCTCAGAGTCGCTGACGTGCCCAACGTTTATGCTGCAAAAGCCGTTCAGCACCGGTGTCTGGCCAGTTCGTGTAACATCCGCAAGGAGTATGGACGTTGGGATGAAGAAAATACGTACTTGGCTGGGGACTACCATGTAACCATGCGAGGATCACGAGGCAATATGGAGGAGCGTCGACTCGAGTCAGCACCGGAGGGGCGTTTCATGTGTCCAACGTGGCCGTGGCTGAACATGAGTCACAAATCCGTGGCTTTGATGCTTCCGTTTTCTCTTTCTGCGCGAGCCTTGTGCCAACGGGTTCGGGGAGACCTTGTGCTCCGGAAACCGATCACAAGGTCTACATGGCGAAAATGCCCCAATATGTTTGATATCCGTTCCAGTTGACTGATTGAAACCAGACCAGGACGAATGACGATAAACGCTTCGAAGCTGAAGATCGGCATCGGAACAGCCTCCAAGATCCATTATGTCCACGAACGTCGCCCTGACGCGCCAATGAGGAGCCTGGAGAGTATTGATCTTGCGCAGCACTTTCCGTCGGTACGGCACGTGATCCTATACACCTTTTCAGATGAGCAGCACCGACTTCTTGGTTGTCGTCGACTTGACGCTGTCCACGATATTTTCGGCGTTTTGGCCGTCTCAATCGTAAAAACACGCTGGTACAGGCACGCTCGGGCGCCGTCATCCAGGAGTTCTTGGATATCAATGTAGGCACGTGAGGGTCATACCTGTTGCATGGACAAGGCGATGTTCGGCGAGGATGCCAAATTTCTCAGTGCGGACCATGGCTCCTGCGAGATAGCAAGGACGCATCTGCGCTCAGGCAATGCATGCAGCGGGTGAGGACTGCAGGCCCCCGAAGCTTCGGGCGTGGACAACGAAGGTGCGCGAGTGCGCTGATACCGGCGCTGGTTGGTGGATTCAACGTGAGTGTAGAACTACTTCTGACAAACCATACGAGCGAGATGCCGAAGATCACAGGACTGCTGAATGATCAGGTGGATCCGGAGGATGAACGGCACGTCGTACGGGAACTCTACCGTCTTCAATCGCATATAAACATTAAGATCAAATGGTAGAAGGCGAAGAGTCTTGCATTTGATGGCAAGCCTGACGCCTGGGACAGCATTCGGAATTCAGGACCAAAATACAAGTCGATTGATCCAAATTACGACCACCTTTCGGGCACTTCGTTGCAACACATACACGAGCTCATCGCACAGAGCAGATCTCTTACGCCGAGGCTAGTGGACGAAGCCCGGAACAGAGCAGTTCCACTTCCTTCGAAAGGCAGGAATGTCAGCCAGAGGCCCAATGCATGGTTTCAGTATGGACAGAAGTGCGACAAACCTTCGCGACAACAAGTGATTTTCGGCCCATCCAAGTGTCTAGGTGCAGAGGGCATCGCCGTCCGGGTCGACGTCGAAATAGACATCGCAATGATTGTGGATTTTGGTGCACTTGTGTTGTTCCTAGAACAGACCGACATGTTAGTTTCTGTGTCTTTCACTCCGCGCTGTGACGAGAGCCCTTACATCGCGGCATGGATAGACACCTGAGTCGGTCGTCTTGGGTGAGGGTCCGCAGGCACCGTGAAGATAGCGGCCCGCACTTGCCGGTTGGCATTGCTACACCTTGTTAGCATGTGGAGGACTTGGCGAAGAGCAGCGGAACGACGTACATAGGCCGTAGCCGCCCCGGCAAAGGCGAGAACGAGCTGGAAGATCTGCATTCTGAAAGGTGTCGTTGTTGTTGTTGTACTTGTTGTCGTTGTCGTAATCTTGAGAGTGTTGTGAGAAGAAGCAGGAAATGCTGAGCGTGAGAGCAGCTTTTATCTCTCCCCTTGGCGATTCAAAGTCCATGCTCGAGCGTGCTTTATCCGTGCACCGGGCACACGCGGATGCGCGGATGCGCGGACGACAAGGTCCTAGGTTTCAACACCCGGTGAGAAGGACGTGCAGATCATCACATCACCGAGCGACACGTCATCACCGGAGATGGAGCTGACAGCAGGACAGCGATTGTTGCAGCCTCCGGCCGGGAGTTATAATAACTATCAGAACAGGCGAACGGAGGAGGCCACACGATCGCAGTCAATTACAGACTGCATCCTGCATACAGGAATCCTGCATACGGGAATTTGCATTGGCCTTCGAAGAGCTTTCCGCCGTCTTTCTTGGGCAGATATCGACAATCTTTCCGAGTCGGGTTTGTTCGGAAGGATAGCAGGGAGCGTTCCTGTAGATGCATTGAGGGTCCCACGAGGGTTTGTTTCAAAATCTCTCGCGGCGCTGTGGCGTGCAAGGCCATGTCCCTGTAGTTCTACTGTATGCACGCACATCCGCAAACGTTGCTCTGGAGCGGAACTGCCACTTTCGAACGTTTGCCGTACTCAATTCCAGAGTGTTCTTTACGAACATTGCGGAAATCGAGCTTCGAAGTTCAGACTTGGCGTAGATCGATCTCTAGCCGCAACGACCACCGGCGAGGACTTTTGATCGGGGCCCTCGTACGTTCAGATCCATGTCGCTGGGCGTGGTCCTTGTCAGGTGCGCCGTCACATCTTGTTGCCAGAGTCATGCGAGGCTCAAGGCTTGTTTGTGCAGTGTGTGTCCTGCATGCAGGAACAGCGCTGATGGTCAGAAACTCCATCGATGTCCTTTTCTAGCAGGTATCGACGATTTCTCGAGGTCACATTGGTCCGGAAATGCTTCGCGGGACTGGCTCGATTTCCAATCCGACGTCCAAAGAGTGCCGAAGAAGAACATTGCATGGCGTTTAGAATGGACATAGAGAGCTCCACGATAGGAACAAGCCGGAAGCCAATAGCCAATGCGCGGTATAAGCCTCAGTCTCGGAAGACGTACCTTATCCTACTTATGCGCCTAGGGAGCTAGGCGTTTGTTACCTTTAGCAACCTATCCTTTAGAGCTACTACGGATCTAGGGAACCTATAAAGCCGAGATAGACTAACTACTAGATAATCCGCTAACGATCAATATAACGGCTAGACCCCGACAACCCTCCGTACGATAGTACCGACGGGAGGTCCGCCGCCGCTCTCGTTTCTAACTTATTTATAATAGCTACGTAAGCCTTACGACGAGCTATAGACTTAACACTTAATAGCGGTCTAGAGCGATCGTAGTATTAATAATAGTCCCTTAACGGACGGTGTTACTTAGTAGAGCTAGTACCGGAGCCTTAGCTCGGTTCGCTAAAAGGATAGTAGTCGAGACGGTAGGACGATTATCTATATAGCTCGTAGAGGAGCGATAGGTATACTCGGTAGAGTAGATTATATCTAAGTCCTAGAGCCGTATACTAGGTAAGGCGATAATAACTATAGGGAAGAGAAGGAGTAATATCGAGAGTATCCTATAGCTCGCTATCGTTAATACTAGAGAGGAAAGTACTAGGTAATTAATACTTAGTAGGATCGTTCGAAAAGTTATAATATAAGCCTAACCGGGCGTCCCGTTATTTATTATATTAGATTCTAGAGCGAGGGACATAATAAAAGTAGATATTATAGCGAGTCGAAAGCTCGCTATACCTAGCGTTTAGCGGACCGTCGTTCGTAATCTTCGTAGTTTAGTTACCTAGTCGTCTTATATACTACGATCCTTCTATAGCTAAGTAGTCTCCTCTACTATAGCTTCTAAGGATTTACTTCTTTATTAGGCGGCCTTTCGCCGTTCCGGGGCGTTAATTAGGGCGACGGGCCGCGTTTAGCGATTTTTATATAGGCGATGTCTCTAAACATATCTATTCGAAAGTCCCTAGGGTTATAGAAAGAGAATATACTTACTTTATATTTAGAAGATCGTAAAAGTAGAGTTATTTAGCCGTAAAATAGTTGCTTAGTAGTAGTTTAGCCTAAGGTATAACCGTCTACTAAGTTATCCGCCTAGGTTAAGGTTAATTTTACCTTCTATCTTCCTCCTATTAATATTAACTACTAGTACTCTTTAACGAAGCTAATACTAATCGCTTTATTCTACGTACTAGTCCTCGGGAGTTTCTACTCGACTAAGGATTAGACGCGACTTTAATACGTAGTAAGTCGGACTACCCGACGGGACGGAAGAGCAAATACTAGAAGACGACTACTCGTAGGGGAGCCGAAGATTTAGTTAATGCTCGAAAGAGTATCTTTAATACTATACGCCTATCTAATCCGTAACCTTACTTAGTAAGTCCTTCTTCGTAAGCCTTAATCTATAACGCTAGGAAACGGGAGTAGATTCTATATAATACTAGAGCTCCGCCTATAAACTATAGCTTCGGATGCCCTAATAGCCGCTATATCTATATAATTAATAAGTACCGTAATCTAGAAGGAGGAATACTTATATACTTACCGCGTTAACTTCGCCTTCTTCGTCGAGATCCTAGACGTCCTTATATCGGTCCGCTACCTTATCGCCGAGAATCTTACGAGTAGTTATACGTATATTATCGTATCTAGTAGCTAGAACGACTACGTTAGCCTCTAGCTCTCTACCGTTAGCGAGAATAAGAGCGTTTTCCGAGAAGCCTTTAATACTATCTAGGCTCTAGACGACCTTAACCTTCCTATCGATAATTAACTAAGAATATCCGACGTTAAGGTAGTATCCTCCTCCGCGAGTAATATACTTACGGTATATACCGGACCTATCGTAGCCGAAGTCGAGCTTAAATCCGGCCTTCCTAAGTCCGTCTAACGAGGTCTTTTTAGCCTCGGCGATACGTAAGATACCGACGGTATCTCTAACGAACTATATAGGAATAGGTAACGACTACCCGATAATGTCTATATCCTCTATCGGTAGACTATACTCGTCGTATATACCTTCGTATAGTATAAATAATCCGATCGAGGCCGAGATAATATATGTCCCGTAGCGCTATAGTATAGTAACGGACGCTCTATTCTCGTAGTAGTTCTAAGCTATATCGTAGCTAGAATTTCCCGTTCCTACGATTATAACTTTCTTCCCGGCTATATTACCTTATACTAAGGCATCTTTATACTAGCTACCGTAGTATACCTTTCCTTTAAATTTTTCCTAGCCTAAGAAGGTAGGAATATATAGCTCTCCGGCGTGTCTAGTATATATAACGACGTACTTCGGTCTTAAACTACGGACCTTCCTATTACCTCTTACGATATTAACTACCTAATCCTACCCGTCTTCCTAGAAATCGGCCCTTTTAATAGTAGACTATAGCTATATATTAAGCTCTATAGTACTAGTATAGATCTCGAACTAATCCGCTAGCTTATCCTTTAGAGTAAACAACGGCTAGTTGGTCGGAAACGGTATATATACTATATACGTATACTAGACCGGGTCGTACGTTACTAGTGTCCGGTACCTCTTTCGCTAATTGTCGCCGACCCTCTTATTCTTATTAACAATAAGGCAAGACAATCTAAGTGCTTAGAGTCTAGCTGCTACGTTAAGTCCGGACTGTCTAGCTCCGACAACTAAGACTGTCGGATCTTTATCTAAGAATTCTTTCTAGCGCTCTCTCCTCTCTAACTAGTTGCCTTTCCTTGCACCACCCTCGAGACTGTTTGTCCCGCCATGCGGTCGGAGATCGCCAATTTGCTCCGGGAAGTCCTTCAACGTCTGTAGCGCAGTGTAGATCATATGCGCTTTCCAGACGCCAGTCTCCGGCGAGGAAGCAAGTCGAATCATTCCTTTGCCTTCGCCGACGGCATTGGAGAACTCGAACATGAACTCGATCCATTCCAATTCTGGAATGGGCCATTCTTTGTGCGGTGCGAATTTTCCGGTCTCTCTGGCTTTGAAGTTTTCTAGTCTGGCCTTGCTCAGGAGTGGAGTGAGGAAGTCGACGATCTTGCTCAAGCCACGGATTGTGCGGAAGTCCCAGGTCAGAGCGAGGTGGTCGCGCCACCAGCCGTCTTCGTGGATGAGAGAGGACAATCTGGTTGTGTCGGCTGAAGCGATAGCGGACGAGAAAGAGGCGAGCCATTTCTGGGCGATTTGAGTGGGCGACGGGCCGTCCTTCTCTGAGAGGATGTTTGGTGTCGATTTGAAGTGAGGGAGAGTTATGTCATGGGGATTCGCTCTAGGGTGCGCTACGTTGGCTGTCATTGTGAGAACAATGCAGTGAAGATAAATTTGGAAAGATGTGGACGGACAGGAAGAGGACGCAATGTGAACGGCGAGCTGGTTATATGCTCTGCCGAAAGAGTCGAGAGAACACCTTGGTGTTTTCGAAGTGCCACGACTCTGCGATATCACATGCGCACGAGGTGCAGCGATAGCTCAAGGATCTTGCACAGCTGGAGCTGTGCTGTATCTCCACTGGACATGGTGAGCTTCGATTCCGGGCCCGCAGCTGGGGATTTCCGGGCCATGTCGACTCCGTGTGCTTCAGGGATCGACTCCGCCCGGTCGCCATCGGTTCAAGCTTTCCGGACGAAGTCTTCCATTCAATCAGCTGATTTCCTGCGGGCCACGTCAGCTCCGGATGCTGGAGCAGCTGCTCTCGCTTCATCTTCGGGAGTCACTCTTCCGCGGTGGTCGCATCTGCCGCAAACGATGTCCGAACAAAGGCGCCCTACGGACGCTGGAGTCGTCCGAAATCGCTCGGTTTTCCGGGAGGACTGCATCTACCGTAAACGGTGTTCGGACGAGCTCCCATCTGCTTTGCGACTGCTTGGTGACCGAAGCGCTTAGCCAGATTGACCCCGGGTCTTGCATGAAGGACATGAATGGACACATAATCAACATCCAATATCAAAGTCTGCCGAGACTTCCTCGCTGTTACCGCCTGGCGAGGAACTATACGTCTGATTTGGAGAACAAACATTTGATACGAAGGCGCAACGTTCAATGCGCCAAAGAATCCACCAACAACGCTCAGTGACCTTCACCATCTCAATCCCCCATCACTTCGCCGGCATTTCAACCACAACATCCTCGATCCATGTCGAGTCGGATCCATTCTTGCCCTTCTTTTGCATCTCTGTGGCCAGATCAATGCGCCGCCTTTCAGCTTCGATCGCTTCTGCCGGTCGTTTGTGCTGCTCGCCACTTTGTCGCCCAATCGAATGATTGCCTTGTGAGGCGAGTCTCTGTCGAAGTAGTCGTCCAAATCCTCCAATGTACGATTGGCCGTCTCCGGATAGAGGAAGTACACCACAGGCAGGAAGGCGATGTTGAAGACAGCAAACACTGACCGCGGTTTAGTCGAAGGCGTCAAAGCGAGACTCGCCGGGCGCTGAATGAAACTTACTGATGTAAAACTTGTATCCCAGAGTACGAATACCGACTGAGGTGAACTGGGTGCAGACGAATCCGAAAAGCTGGACACTTGTCAGAATATATCTCGACAGCGGGCTGAAGAACGCACCCAATTCATCGATGTTGCGGCAGAGGCACCTCGGACTCTCATCGACAGCGAGTTGATCTCTGCCTGGTAGATCCACGGAACCTGGGGCAAGTCAGCACTGAAGGGCAATCAAGACAGGGAGACGGCGCACCATGCCCCAAGTGCAGCCAAAGGCCGCGTAGTAAAAGAACAAGAACGTGATCGCAACGGCGCCCCACTGCTGGTCCGCGGACGGTAGTTTTGCAACTGCAATGGAGACCATGATGTACGCAAAGCCCTGCAACCCAAGACCCAGCAGCATCAAAAATCTTCGGCCAGCCCTTTCGATGATCCAGAATGCCAATGCTGTAGAGATGCAGTATGTGGTCGCATTGACGCCCGTCAGGACGCGGGCCATCAACTCGCTCATGCCTAGATTGTTCTCGAGAATGATCGAGAAGTAATAGTTCAGAGCGTTGATACCGCCCATTTGCTTTTCCGGAGTCAACACTGAGCCGATGACGGACGCCCGTGGAAAGTGAACAATCTCACCTGCATGAATTGAGTGCCCATGCCGAGAAGCATTCGTCGAAGATTGCTCGAACGATCTCTGCGAAGGAGGACATCTTTGAAGGAAATGCTGGCCTGTCGTTCAATCTCAAGAGCACCTCGGATCGATTTATACTCGTCCTGGACGATTGGATCATCGGCTGTCAGTCCTTTGCCGAGATATCTTCGAAGCGATTCGATGGCCTCCTCGTGGCGGCCACGTAGCAGCAGCCACCTCGGAGATTCTGGAACAAGAAACAAGAATGCGACCAGGAATCCGGCTGGCAAGAGCTGATCAAGGTTCATCATCAGCAAGGATTCGGCCTCGACTCGTCTGCTGCTTACCTGCAGAGCAAAAGGAACACGCCACTGGCCGTCGTTGTGGAGATACGAGGTGGCCAACGTCAACCAGCTGCCCAACATGTAGAAGATTACATTATGAGTGACGACGATGACGGACAACTTTCCTCTGCGAGAACCCTTCGACGCTTCAGCCTGGAAGACGCCGCATGTCGACGAAGTCATGCCTGGAGAGCTTCAGTAAGATGCGTTGTTCGGACAGTTCAAACCACCGACCATTGCCAACGCCATTGATTACTCTTCCGATCATCAACTGCACAAACGACGTCGCCGAGAATTGAAGGATGGCACCAACTGCGCTGATGCCGGCACCGACTCGAAGGGTGTTTTTGCGACCAAGCTTGTCGCCAAACAGCGCTGATGCAAGGCAACCCAGGAGATTCCCGAGCTGGATTGATGTTAGAACTGCTGACGGAGCGAAAGGGCACAAGCGATTGACGAACAGAGAAGATGCTGACGAAAGTTCCCTCCAGCACAGGCTTTTTGACTTGAGGAAAGCGGTCCAGGAAATGGTCGCTGATCAGGATGCCAGCTATGATACCCTATCGACAATCGATCAGACCAAGTCCAGTACTTGCTCTGGAGCGGCGGAGAACAAAACTTGCCTGGTCGTAGCCATACCAAGCTTGAGCAGCAGAATTGGCAGTCGTCAATGCGATTTCGAGGGCGTAGCCTTCCAGCATGATGAACGGTTGGAACGATCAGAAGATGACTCGCAGGCTTTGTGTGCCCAACTAGCGAAGGAGGGCATCTCGAGCATTTGAAGACGTCCCAATGCCTCTCCACATGATATCTCCACTTCCCCATGGGGTTGCATGGTTCAGGGTGGGTGATGAGGGGTTCATCACGAACCTTCGTTCACGCGTTCGCAAGCATTCGTGGTCCTTGTACAACAACCAAATGGCAGGGAAACCACCCGTAGCTTCGGGTCAAAGATGAGCAAGGCCTCACATGGCCCGGCGAATTCTTTGTGTGGAGATTGGTGTCATCGGCGGATTTTTGGTACGGACGATCCGTACGATGATCCACAGAAGGACATAGCCCGAGCAGGGTTCTCCGCACTTCAACACTCCTCCTCATACATTTCGGAATGGACTCGGCGCGGTCCCCCGTCTTCATGCCAGCGTTCACTCGGCCACACACCGACATGGCTTCCACTCCGACGGCGGACAGAAAGATTGCGTGAGCAGGTTCCGCAAACACGTGGCTGTGCAAAAGGTACTAATCTCAACGCAGATGCAATGCTTGCCGACACCGGAAGACTGCATGCGATCGAAGGCAGCCGAAATGTGGCCTTTGCGTCAAGAACTACCGCGAGTGTGAATATGCGACGCAGGGCAGGCAGCATCCTGGACTTCGGGCTGGTTATGTATCTCGGCTGGAGCGAAGAATAGGTAGGGCTGTTCCTGGTCCGTCTGTATCGGATATGGCTGAGATAGTACAGATCAGCTTGAATCGCGACTCGTGTTGCTCGAGAGCCATGTAGGCAATCCGGCGACCCCGAATGGCAATCATGCGACAGGACGAACAATCGACTCAGGAACGCCAGAGAACCTGTACACAGGAGGCAGCTACGATGAGACGCCAGATTTCCACCAAGATGGTCAACTGAGCAGAGAGGCATCAACAGCAATGACCACAGCTGCAGATCCATTTGCCGAACCGGCATTGTCTGAGCTCTGTGTGGTTTGGTTCCAGAAGTATCATCGCTGGTTTCCGATCATGCATCAGCCAACTTTCATGGAAATGCTGTCGCAACGCATTGAAGTCATGTCCATGGAGGACAATTTGGTCGTTCGTGCGGTCGTGGCCATGACCATCTTTGATTCAAAGGTTTTATCTTTGGATCACCAGCGACGTGGCAAGATTCAGCATCAATTGACTGAGGACATCTCGATCAAAGCCATGGGGCGCAAGACTCTGGATGCTGTACAGGCTTTGTTGATTCTGTCCGTGCTTCACTACTCCGAAGGACATTTCATGCGATCGTGGAACAGTTTAGCGATCGCTCATAGGTATGTCGTTCTCCGACAAGATCCGAGCCTTCGAAGATGCTGACCTCCAACACGAACAGAATCGCAGAGCATCTGAGCATCGGCCGATCGCTCGATTTCGACTCACCATCGGCATCATCTCCAACCGCTCTTCGTCGGCTCTCCACATTTACAAACGGTGCCATGGGGGACGAGGAAAGGCTTCGAGCATACTGGATGATCGAAATGCTCGACAGCTTATCCGTCATCGGAGCGAGACATGGAACTGCTAGAACACCATCAGCTGGGAACCCTCCCCTGCCATGCAGCGATTCTCTCTGGACGCTTCCCGAGACAGTGCTTTCAGCGAGTCCCGCACGACCATACTCGAGCTGCTCGGCGTTCTCGCTTTGCATCATATTCGCCGTGAGCGAACTATCAATCGTTCACCGCTTCTTGAGCAAAGCAGTCGACATGACTGATTTTGAACAAAGGGATCAGTGGCAAGCAGAAGCTCAACGCATCGACGAGAGACTCACGGCTTGGCGAGATGAATTCGTCGCCGCGGTGTTCCGGTTGATCAACGCAGAATACGCTCATCACGAGCGCCCGGAGATGGACGCACAAGTTGTGCTGTGTAACTGCGTACTCAACACGGCCGTCATTACGTTACTGCATCAACGTTCGCCATGTGCAGAGGGTATCGAGCAGAATGCAGAACCTTGGGCTTTCGCCAGCAGCCGATGCGTCTACGCATGCGAGAACACCGCTTTCAAGGTCCGCCAAATGGACGAGGACGAGCTGCTAATATGTCACCCTTTGCTCGTCTTCTCAATCTTCGTGGCTGCAAGATTTTACATCGTGCATTCGAAAGCTTTGGACGCCAATGTTCCGACGAACCTGCATTCCCTCGCCTTTGCATTACATACCTGCGGTAGACGATGGCCACTAGCACGATTCTTCGAAGACATCATCCGCATCGCCGTCGCGGAATACAGGACTCCGATCGTGGCTTCCAAGGTTCCGAAAGAGTTCTACGACTTGCGCTTGACCACGTTTGAGGTGGCGGAGCCTTTGATTGAGTGGGTACAAGGACCGGGGGCTGAGGTTGTTAGAGCTGTTAGTGCGCCTCAGACGCATGGAGCTACGACATTCACCCGCATGGAAGTGGATGTTCTTGCTTAGAAAGTCGGGGTGGTTCGGACTGTACATGGCCCGGTGTAGGTCCACAGCAGAGTTCAAGGACCAGGATGTCATGCACCTTGGTCTGTAGAAAGGCCGAGCATCAATGGATCGAGCATCAATCACCCGAGCATCAATCGACTGAGCATCAATTACCTCTTGGTCCAGACGCTCGTCTACTCAGCGTTCATCCGCAATCGCACGTCCACGAGCAGATCGTAACGTCGACAACATGTCTTCTAATCCGATGAATGAAGAGTCTCATCCGACACTGCGGAACCTCTTCCGACTGGACAATCGAACTATCATTGGTATGGGTGATCACCCTCAACCGCAATTCAAAGGCTGAGAGCAGTAGTCACGGGAGGACTCGGTAGTCTCGGTACCTGCTTGAGCAGTGCACTGCTGTATCATGGAGCGGATGTCATCATCTTCGACTTACCGCTGGAAGCCGATCCGAAGCACTTGGGTCAGTCCAGCCGTTCTATGCTACCGAAGAGAAGAGGTCACTTGTCAAGGCTACAAGCTTCGCTGAACGGAATGTCTACGTTTCGAGCAGCACTGACACATCGCACAGAGCAGATCCGCAATGAAGCAGCCACTCCAACCAGCAACCTGCACTACATCCACTGCAACGCCATCTCCGAAACCAGCGTAACATCCGCCTTCGCAACCGCCTCATCCCTCGCCCGCCACCCCATCCGCGGCCTAGTAACCTGCGCCGGCATCTCCGGAAACTGTCCCGCAGTCGACTACCCCATCACCGACTTCCGGCGTATCATGGATATCAACGTCACCGGCTCATTCCTCTGTGCCCGCGCAGCAGCTCAGATCATGCATCGACAAGAGACGCCTGGCAGCATCGTCATGGTAGCGAGTATGTCTGGGACGAATGTCAACCGAGTAAGCATGGCGGTGCACCCAAGCTGACCTGAACTGCTGCTGACCATGACCAGGGCGTCGACACATGCCCCTACAACGCCTCCAAGTCCGCCGTGCTCCAACTCGCCCGCAACCTCGCAGCGGAATGGGGTAACGACGGTGTTCATCCTGCGATTCGAGTGAATACGCTCAGTCCGGGATATATTCTCACGCCGATGACGGTTCCGACGTTTGAAGAGCGGCCCGGGTTGAAGACGTTGTGGCCGGAGGGGAATATGTTGGGGAGGATGTCGAACGTCGAGGAATACCGCTCCGCAGTCATCTTTCTCTTATCAGATGCTAATTCGTATATGACGGGATCGGACTTGAGGATCGATGCTGGACATTGCGCTTGGTGATTGAGGGCTTGGTAGGTGTAGTTTGGTATTTGTGAGCCGGGAGAAGTGATTATTCCAATTGATGCTGGACATTGCGCTTAGTGATGGAGTGTCTGGTGACTGGACGTGTTCGAGAGCTGGGAGAAGCAATTATTTCAATACAAACTCATGCACGCAACAATCTACCTCCACTGCTTGAATGTTACTGTCGCCCGAAATATGCAACTCTCGATCTCCTCGCAATCCCCCTCTTCACGCCGACAACGCCGCCTTGACCCTCGGCAAAATCTTCTTCTCCGTAAAGTCCCAAATCTCACCACTAGCATCATTCGCCCACATCGCGCCCGTGAAGAACGTATTGTGCTGTCCCTGCAGCTTCTTCAACTTGTCATAAAATCCATCCCGAATAGCCTGCGGGGTGACCGAAAGCGTGTACGGGGAGTGATTGTTGATCTGCACAATCACCGGCGGAGAGGACGTTTGGATCCCCCTCGCGGCTTGAATACGCTGGATGGTCGCGATGATGTCGGCTTGCACCGCGTCATCGGTCATGTATTCTGCCGAACCGTAGTAGGCTGCCCGAATACCGTCGATGGAGGTTGGGCCGGTTTGGTAAAGGGCGGGCATGGCAGGGATGTTTTGTGGAGCGTCGGGGTTGAGGTTGAAGTAGAGTGCGTTGTCCGTGAGGTTGGTGTTGCTAACCAGAGCGTTCCAGTAGAAGGTGTTGTTGAGTTGGCCGAAGAGGAGGGACTCGTCGTCGGAGAGGTCGAGGAATTGGAGGTTGGAGCGTTTGGGTGGGATGGCGATGACGAGTTTCTTGGCGTTGACGGTGATGTGCCCGTCGGCGCCGTCGAAGCAGACTTGTACGCCCTCGTCGGAGCGGGTGACGTCGGTCACGGTGGCGTTGACGAACGCGGAGGATCCGAGCTCGGCTTGAGCGCGGTCGTAGAGCGTTTGCATGCCGAGTGGATTGATCAGAAAGCCGCTGGCCATTGCCTGGATTTGAGACAAGCTCAGCTGACGGATTACGTAGAATGCGGTTCGTGCGAGGATGTTGCCCTGGCCTTGGTTGAATTGGTAGGCGGTCGTGGCCATGCCGGTGAGGTTGTGCTTGAGAACGAATTCTCCCCACGGAAGCAGGAGGTCTTCAGGGACGGGTTTGGGAAGGTTCCATTCTCCGACGATGTAGGCGTACTTGTTGAGGATCTGAACATATCTCGTGAATGCGCCGACGAGGTCGGTGGAAAGGATGGATGCATTCAATGCTGAGCCATCGCGGAAATCGGTGTAGTCGATAGCTCCGAAACTGGCGGCTGCCTGAATGGTGACGAGGGGAATGTTGAAGTGGCCAAAGTAGTCATGGACAACAGTCTCGTTGGTGAAGACCTGCGCGCCGTAGTCGACGAATTGACTCTGATTTGCAGGGTTTCTGTAGGTATCGGCGTGACCTGTAGACGATGGTCAGCGTGATCAACATGCTTTCACAAACAAGACGAACTGACCTCCGAGTTCCTTTTCCTTTTCGATCAAAGCAACGCTGAATCCCATCTGCTGGAGACGGATGGCGGTGAATGTGCCAGCGGACCCGCCGCCGATAATGGCCACATCGCGGGTAATTGTCGACTGCGCCGCGATCGAGGCGACAAGAGAGAACGAGGTGAAAAGAGCGGACTTCATGTTGAACGCCATGAGGAGCGAGTGTGTGTGAGAAGAGAATGTGTGGTTGCCTGAGCAAGAAAATGCTGCTGCAGAGTCGGCTTCGACAACGAGGGAGAAGTACATCAGCGCATGCTTCCTTGTCTTCCATGGGTTCGTGGACCGGGATTGTTCTTCATTTCCCGCCGACCAGCATGGTCCATGGAACCTCGGGTCGTTCAACAACCTGGCATGAAGCGACCTCGCTCAACTCACAGACACATAGCCATCGGCGGTTTTAATGAGAAGCGCAATCAGCAACTCACAGCATGTTGGATAGCAAAGACAGTGCAATGGATCCTGCCTCTGCCTCTTCAGAACTCGGGTCGGTGTACGCATTTGATGAATCCGCCAGCGGCGCGACCAATGCCTGTGCGGCTGAAATGCCTCCCACGTGTTCAGCCAGAAGCTTCCTTGCCAGGCCAGACCCATGCAAGGACATCTGTCCCGAGCATCGGGCAACCATGTTCGCTGCATTGCGAGATTGATCTGGGCCAGACTGCCGGCATGTCGAAATCTCCGCCGTCGATTAGATCAAAGTCTGTTCCAACCCGTTCAATCCACGCAGTTAAGCCGACGATGATCGGTAAGACGACTTGCCAACCACGTGTTGCGCCAAGGGGTTAGAGGTCAGAGACCGAGACATCCAGCGGCAGTTTCCATGCAATCCGTGAAGACGGTGAAAGATAAGGAGATGCATCGACACGCCAGCGTCTCTGATACAGAGCGAATGTGCGGACGTGATGACGGTCGTTGCATTCCCTCACCACTCGCTGACCTCTTCATGCTCCCAGAACTCGCCGAACTTCCCGCCAATATCGTCCAACGCCAACTTGATTGGCGTCTTCGCACCCTGTTCCACTGTCTTCCTCCCTCTTCCCTTCGTCATATCCGTATTGGTATAGCCGGGACAACACGCATTCACCAGCACGCCTCTTCCCTTCTTACTCTCCTCCATCGCCAGGACTTTTGTGAACGCCGTCTCGCCAGCCTTGCTGACCGCATACGCCGCTTCCGGGAAGCCATCTTCCTTGACACGATTCTCATCGATAGCCTTCTGAAACCTCTGCATCACCGCCGTGACAGCATCAATGTTCGTCTTCGCCGCCTCCCGGAACGCAGTTGTCACTTCCTCAGAGTACTTGTTCAGCACGCCCGACTTGCTCGACACATTGACCAGTCTCCCTCCCTCCCTCAACAACGGCAGTAAACTCTGACTCGCCTCCAGTGTGCCATAGTAATTCGTCTCCAGCGTCTTCCTCACCACATTCGCGTCGAACCCTTCCATTGCGATTCCCGCATTGTTGATCACCGCATCGATGCCGTCGGGATGTTGCTCGTAGAGGAAATCGCGGAATTCTCGGATGCTGCTGGATTGGCTAATGTCGAGGGCGTGGAAGCTGATGGTCGTGTCGCCGCCGTCTTGCACGAGCACTTTGGCGGCTTTCAGTTCGGGGTCGGCGTGGAGGGTTTTGACGGCTTCGGCGCCGCGTTCGGAGGAGCGGGCGGTGAGGTAGATTTGGAAGGGACCTTGTTTGAGGGGTGAGGTCGAATAGGCGAGGGCGAGGCCGCGGACTGGATTGTTGTACTCGTGGTCAGCTTGGAGCATTGGCGGGTGTAGAGAGAAGTCTTTGTACCAATGGCTAGACCAATGCCTTTGTTTGCTCCCGTCACGGCGGCCACTCTTGATTTGACGGACATGATGACTGAATTTGATGGAGATTGATGGTGTGATGTCTCTCCTTTGATGGTGATTCAATGGTCGTACTCATTCAACGGATTGTTGGTTGATTGTTGGTATACAAAACGTCATTTCACTTGCCCCTGCATCCAAATTCCCCCGCAACGTCACCCACCGACTTCCTTGAAATCTGGATCTCCTTCCCTTCCAAGAATTGATCAACATCCAGGATCAACATCCAAGATCATCCTACATTCTCCAGACTCATCTTTCCATCTCTTCCTCCTCCGACTCACCCTGCCAATTCTCCTCATTGAATGTCCATCGAATCATTGGGTGCATCATCACCTGCCATCCCCTTTGAGAAACGCTCGACTTTTCCCCGAAGCTTCAGCCAGCTGGTGACCTCGCAGCTCGTGCCCGGCAATATGGCTAGAAGTCAGGCGCTGCACACCAATATGGGTGTCGACTATGTCATAGTCTTTCGATTTCCTCCTGCCGGTATGTCTGCACTGAGGGAGTGATCATACAAACAATGCTGACAACATCGCAGAAAAAGCCAAAGCAGCCGCCAGCTTCGAGCAGCTATGTCAAAAGCTCTCGTCCGTCGGTCTGGCCACGGAATCACGCAATGGCGAAGGCAGCTCCGTCCTGCTGTTCGTCAAAGTCGCCAACGAGGAGCACATGTTCGCCGAAGTCTACCGCAGCCGCGTCAAGGATTGGATCCATGGCGTTCGCTCGGGAGAGCCTGCCAGAGATACTCGCGAATCTCTGGAACACCAACCACTGACAGACGCTGAACGACTGCGCATCATCTACCAACTCATCACTAATCCCGAAAATGAAGGCGGTGCCGGAATTCGACCCAAGTCTGAAGAGTACCCATACGTCGAAAACATCTTCTCCCTCCACGACCACACTTTCAACAAACACTGGATCAAAAAGTGGGCGACAAACTATAAGATCGATGTCGACGACTTGGATGAAATTCGTGATCGTTTTGGTGAAAAGGTCGCATTCTACTTCGCCTTCGAGCAGACCTACTTCAACTTTCTCCTCTTCCCGGCTGCTTTTGGAACCTTTGCTTGGCTGTTTCTGGGCGGCTTCAGTACGATATACGCCATGGGTATCAGTCTTTGGTCGGTGGTCTTCGTCGAGTGGTGGAAGCATCGAGAGCGGGATCTTGCCATTCGCTGGGGTGTTCGTGGTGTGGGTGCCATCGACACGAAGCGGACAGGTTTCGTTCCCACCACGGAAGTCGAAGACCCAGCTACCGGCGAGATCCAGAAAATATTTCCAGCCACCGAGCGTATCAAGCGGCAACTCCTTCAACTACCATTCGCTATCCTTGCGATTGTGGTCCTCGGCAGCTTGATCTTCGCCTGTTTTGCCATTGAGATCTTCATCGGCGAGATTTACGACGGACCAGGAAAGTCGATCCTCGCATTCACGCCGACCGTCATCCTCACGACTTGTCTACCGCTACTTACCGGCGCGCTGTCCAACATGGCGAAGCAACTGAACGAGTACGAAAACTACGAGACCGACTCATCCTACGACCGCTCCTACACCGGCAAGCTCTTCGTCCTCGACTTCATCACCTCCTACACAGGAATCATCCTCACAGCATTCGTCTACGTACCATTCGGAAGCGTACTCAAGCCCTACCTCAATATCTTCGCCCGCCTCTTCGGTTCACATCAGTCCAACTTGAAGACTGACTCCGTCAACTCCCACGCCATCAACCCCGACCGCCTCCGCAAACAAGTCATCTACTTCGCCGTCACTGCACAACTCGTTAACTTCGCCATGGAAGTCGTGGTACCCTACCTCAAACGCCAAGGCTTCCTCAAATTCAAAGAGCTCAAAGCCAAGCGCACCAACTCCGGGCTCACTCCATCCGCCAGCGCAGAAGACCACCCCGATGAGAAAGAATTCCTCGACCGCGTCCGCAGCGAAGCCGAACTCACCACCTACGACGTTTACACCGACCTCCGCGAGATGATCATCCAATTCGGCTACCTCTCCCTCTTCTCTGTCGTCTGGCCCCTCGTACCCGTCGCATATCTAATCAACAACTGGTTCGAACTCCGCGCCGACGCCGTGAAGATCTGTGTTGAAATGCAGCGTCCTACACCATGGAGGGCTGACACTATCGGACCATGGCTCGACGCTCTGGGTTTCTTGACTTGGCTGGGAAGTATCACTATCGCGGCCATCACATACATGTTCTCCAACGACGGCGTCGGACCGGATGGCCGACCTCACGATATCAAATTCTGGGGACTCCTGCTGGCTGTGTTTTTCAGCGAACACATCCACCTCTTCGTGCATGGCGCGGTTGCGAAAGCGATTGCCAAGATTGATTCTCCGGGTCGACAGAAGGAGCGCAAAGATCGGTATATTACCCGACAGAGGTTGTTTGAGGATAGTCTGAAAAATTTGCCAAAGGTGCAGATGGGCGAGCAGGAAGAGGAGAGGCCGGTTACGAGGCAGGGGTTGGAGGAGGAGGCGAGGCAGGGAACATTGCGTACCCCCAACCCGACGGAGAAATTCTGGAACCGGCAGAGAGGGTGGAGGGAGAGTGCGCAGGTCGGGAGAGGGCTTATCGAGAAGACGATTGTGGTTGATGAGAAGGAGGGGAAGAAGGAGCTTTGAGGGAGAGGTGAGATGACCTAAATAAGGGATGCTGGGCGGAGCATTACCTGAGATGGAAAAAGCCATACATCTGAAAGCAGTTCTTTGTCGCGATTGTAACGATGCTCGACCAAAGATCTGACCTTGTTGTGAAATCTGGAATGCTCAGCCGGATTCGCAACAACACTTCGAACGTTTCAATGTCGACCAATCCCTGCCATGATATTTGCAAGCTTGCTAGACGAGTAGAGGCTGCTCGTAGCTACCCTTTCATGCAGTTTTCGAGACGACCGGTGAAGTAGATGCTGAATATCGTAGACCTCGCAGGTTCAATGCAAGTATGATGTGGGGCTTGCTGACTCACGAAGGGAGCTCTTTCGAGCTTCACTTCGGAGCAGGCAGAGAGTCTCGTCATCCCTCATACTGGGTGCCCTGTGCATCTTCCTTCAACACGGTTCAATATGAAGGTGTGGTACGCTCCTGGAGGCAGGAATAGCAATGGCATACCGAAGTTCCGTCTTGTGCGAAGGCCGAAAGATCCTCCTGGTCTCCAGAATCTACGAATTGCCGCTGAGAATCTGGAACACCGGTACAACCTCATCGACTTCTTGCACGCATGGCTATAGAGTCGAGGCCAAGTGATACCCGACCACGGTTCCTGGCGGGTCTCTCCAACGCGAGCTTTGCCGGACGATGTTCGCGCGGAGATCCAGTCTCTTCAAGAGCTGTACGAGGCTCACGCAAGCCTCGAACAACAGCTGTTACTTAGAGTACAAGCACATCCCAATGAACATGACCTCGCCCGAACTCTCGCCAGATTACGAACTCCCGGTCCCAGCCGCAACGGCTTTGAGCAGCCGCAACTTCTGCTTCGTCTACAGCACAATGGCTCCCACACAACCTCTGGTCCAGATATTGGATTCCTCTCCCCTGGCTTTTGGAAGGCAACAACATGCGGAGATCTCTTGGGACCAAACAGTAGCTTCGCGCAGGACCTCAAATCTCACTGTGGAGGAGAAATTGACCCCTCAAGGCCGTCCACATTTATCTCCTTAACTAGTCGTGCTAGCTGGCTCGTCGAGAGAGGCATGTCCTACAACGAGGCCGACAACGCCAGCGTTGCGTTCATCGATGTACAGACGCTTGACCTTCTGGATGTCAGGCTTGACAGATCTGATATCCTGGCGCACCAGTGCAAAGTATCCCGCTGGAGTCGTACGAACCCAGACGGCATTCGGTACACCTCCGGGATCCACTGGTTGGCATATGGCTGGGTGCCGCCGCAAAGTGTGGTGCTTATAGTGCCGTTGGGCTCTTTCCTCGAGGCGTACTACGCGCGCAAAGTCGGTGAGTGTTCTGTCTGTGTTGCATGGGTCAGTCTTGTATACTTACCTAGCCGGCAGGACAAGTTTTCGAAGTGGACAGCGGAGACATTCTTCGAGAGCTGCTTCATGATGCACCTGGTATTGTTTAGCGAAACGTTGCGAACAACCCCCGGGCACACCCTCTGTTTATTCGGGCTCACCGCATCTTTCATTGAGCATCTCTGTCACTTTCGGCGTGCCGCCGTGCAAATAGCTCGTTGCTTTAGCGCCTGCCTAATAGCGAACGTCCAGCAAGTGAGACGATTCGCCTCTAGTATATTCTTCCATTTCCACCTTCACTTGTCCGGCAACCGGACCATCCTCTTCGCCCGTTCTTAGAATCCCATCGACCGTCATAGACCTCCGCACCGCAGCGTGAACAGAGCGGTGGCTGTAGACGCAAGACCGCCTACGACCACCGCCCTTATCTCTCTACCGACGCGAGACCGAGTGAAATGAGAGACTGTCAGGCGTTCATTCGATATCAGTACTGTCTTCCTGTCGACATCACATCCGCGGCGCCAGTCAGCGTCGCCGCCATGAGCGCTCTCCGAAGATCTCTACAGGTACTGTCTGTCAGCGATGGGCATAGTCGGAAGTCTGGCGATAATCCGTCAACGGACCTCCTCTTGCCGCCTCCACGGGCTTCGTGGTCGACTTCAGCGAGCATATTATTGCCAAGAAGGACTTCTCGCATCCCGAGCATTTGGCACATCGGAGTTTGGTCGAAGCGTGCGACTGCGGGCCTTGGACCGTCGAGCAGACCGCACGAAGAGACGCGCATCATGCCGACGGTCATTCGAATCGTTGAGAGGGCTTTAAGGCTCCATAAGAATGATAAGACCAGCGGCGGGAGCGAGGAGCCTTGCGATACTAGTGGAGACTGGAGAGTCGTCGGAGGCGGCTGGAGGGGTTTCGACCGAAGACATGATGGGATATGGCGTACTGTAACAAATGGCGTGATAAATATGCGATCTGCATTTGTATACAGGTCTTGCAGTGAAGGCTTTGATCCCTGTCTTCGCCGGAGGTGCAGGAACCTCGCTGCCCGCCGTGTACTGCGTGAAGTGCGAGCACACCAGCTGTATAATGCGGCATAGCCGATAGTAGGAAGGAACAGAAGCAGTCACTATAAACTGCGTAGAAAGTTGTCCGAAAGATGATTGAATTGGGACAACCTTGAATGGAAGTCCAGAGCATATATGTAGTTCTATCTTGTGTGGCCTCAGGCATTGAATCAGCTCGCTTGGTCGGGCGTCTGGCGTTGGACTTACGACGCCATGTACATTGGCACCAGGGGACAAGTGACGAACCTCCCTGGAGATGAGGAGAGAGATTACGATAATTTGATATCAGACGCAATATCATTCGGCCTCCAGGCGACTCTTCGATTCTTGTACAGGAGATACACAAACCACCACCAACATGCACACATAGCACACGACACCCTCTTCCACCATACCTCCCAGGCGGAGCGGCGGCGAACGAGCGGCCATGGCGGACGATCACAAATACCAGCAATACGCCAACATCCCTATCCCAACATACGACGAGGCGACCTCCTCCCGACCCTCCTCCTCCCAACACAACCGCGGTCCCGGCGAAGTCAGCGACGATGCCGAAAGGCAAGGCTTACTGGGGACCAGCACATATATCCCACCCACAGTCGAGTCTCCGCGCTCCAGCGAGGACAGCGACCTGCACCTCCCCGAAGTCACTGGCGACGACGACGATGACCGAAGAAGAGTAGAAGAGTTCGACTATCTAGATCCCTCACAACCCGACCCCGACCAGCGACAACCTCGCCTATACCATCGATCACGAATACGCTCCAAACTCCTCACCAGCATAGGCGCGACTCTCTCCTCCATACGACTCCCCTCCTTCCGATCGCTGTACTCCCCCGTCCAACCCAGCGACGCACACGATCCCACCGATCCTCCTCCACCCGCCCAATCCCTCTTCGCCCGCATACGATCCGCCTCTCCGTCAATACCCCAACAATACCGCATTTCTGCGCCGAACGCAGCCCGCCTCTTTGGCCTCTTCACGATCGCGATCCTCATCTTCACCCTCCTCTCCTTTGACGTCTTCCCCGGCGCAGGTCGATATCTCGGCGCGCGCTTCGACCCGGAATCCGTGCGGATGTACGTGCAAGATAATATAGACTCGGGCAGGATCGAAGAGTACCTCACGCATATCTCGTCCTTTGATCATGTCGCGGGCACGGAGGGAGACCTCTACATGGCAGAGTGGTTGAAGGAGAAGTGGACAAAGGAGGGCGGATTGGACTCTGTTGGACTGAGCAGTTATTATATCTACGCGACATATCCGACGACGGACGGGAGAGCGGTGAGAATTGTGAGTCCTGAAAATTCGAAGTGGAGTGCGGTGCTGGAGGAGGAGAGGGTGGATGCGAATGTCGGAAGGCAGCAGACGTTGGTATGGCAGGCGTATAGTGAGAGTGGGACGCCAGAGGGACATCTCGTATTTGCCAATGGAGGAAGTGCGGAGGACTTTGCGTGGTTGAAAGAGCAAGGGGTTGTGTTGAACGGGAGCATTGCGTTGATGCGATTTGGTGGGTCGCAGAAGAATGTTGTGTCGAAGATCGAGGCTGCTGCATATGCGGGATGTATTGGAGCACTGCTTTACTCGGATCCTCGGGACGATGGGTCGGCCAAGGGAGCCGTCTGGCCGGATGGACCGTGGAGACCGGACGACTCAGTTCAGCGAGGAAGTGTCGCTCTCACGGACCGCGTTCTTGGAGATCCATTCACGCCGGGCTACGCGAGTACGCTCAATGCAGAGCACACGGAAAAGGACAACTATCCTGGATTGGTGAAGATACCATCATTACCACTTTCCTGGCGAGACGCAAGAGTGTTGATCAACTCATTGAGAAATCACGGCATGGAAGTGCCCAAGGGATGGATCGGTGGGGACCAAGACTTCACCAAGGAATGGTTCTCCGGCAGCAACCTAGAAGACGCGCCTGTCGTCCATCTCAAAAACGTCTTCGAGTTCAGCGGCAAACAGCAAATCTGGAATCTCCACGGCATCCTCAAAGGCGTCGAGCAGCCCGAGAAGAAAGTCATCGTTGGCAATCACCGTGATGCCTGGTGTTTCGGCGCCGTCGACCCAGGAAGCGGCAGCGCAGTTCTCATGGAAATTGTCAACATCTTCGGCCAACTCCGCAGTCTCGGCTGGCGACCCTTACGAACCATCGAATTCGTCAGCTGGGACGCAAAAGAATTCAATCTCGCGGGAAGCACAGAGTTTGTCGAAGATAACACCGATGCCCTCCGCAAGGACGCTCTCGCGTACCTGAACGTCGACGTCGGCGTAGCCGGTCTGGAACCGAAACTCGCGGCCTCCGGCTCACCGATGTGGAAGCGCGCGCTGCTGCACGTTCTCGACCGCGTCAATGCTCCCGGACAAAACGAGTCTCTCCGGAAATTCTGGGACGAAAGTCAATCCCAGCTCACCTCCTCTTCTTCCACTTTCACCGATGTCCTCCCCTTTCAACATATAGCGGGTACCTCCTCCCTCGACTTCGGCTTCTCCTCCCCGCAAAGTTACCCGAAAGGTTCCTGCTACGACACTCTCGAATGGGTCAAGAAATTCGGCGACCCGGAAATGTCCGCCCACCGCGCGTTGGCGCAAATCTGGGCTCTTCTCATCCTCGAAGTCGCAGATCGGCCCATCTTACCCTACGATCTGCGCGCCTACGCAGAAAAAGTCCGCGGCGAATACATCGACAAACTGACCTCTTTCGTGGAAGCACAGGCCGCCAAGTCGGAGGGTAAAGGCTCGGGCTTCGATCTCACGCCTTTGGTCGCCGCCGCGGACGCGTTCGTGGAGACGGCGGACGTCTTCTCGCATTTCGAGGACATTTGGACGGCGAATGTGCTCGGATCGGGCGGGCTGGAGAGCTCTTCGTATCTGGGGCGAAGAGTGCAATACAACGATGGCCTGACGAATTTCGAGACGGATCTGTTGGATGTGGAGAGGAAGTTGTACAAAGCCGACGGGAAGCGGGATAAGAAAAAGGAGAAGGCAGCGCGGGAGATGGGGTTTGGGGTCAAGGGACGGGAGCAGTTTCGACATACGATACTCGGGGTCGGGCAAGGCCCGGGAGGAGAAGAGGTGGTGTTCCCGGCGGTATGGGATGCGCTGGATCGAGGAGAGTGGGACGAGGCGCAGAAGTGGGTCGGCAGAGTGGCGGATGTGTTGAATCGAGCGGTGGGCAAGTTGAAGTTCGACTAAGCATGCATCGTGTTTGAGCGTTTTCGCATTTTTGTACTTTGGATTGAAGATACCTTGGGCGTGCATTGTTCATATCACTTCCTTCTCCGTCTTCGCTAAATCTCTCAGCCCTATGCTCCCTCCGCCTCTCCATCGATCTACATATTCCGCCCCCCAGTAACCATCAACGTCTGCCCACTAACATAACTAAACATCGGACTACAAA
Organism: Zymoseptoria ardabiliae STIR04_1.1.2; assembly: GCA_000223765.2. NCBI lineage: Eukaryota > Fungi > Ascomycota > Dothideomycetes > Mycosphaerellales > Mycosphaerellaceae > Zymoseptoria > Zymoseptoria ardabiliae. The sequence goes on along the minus strand of AFIV01000522.1, from coordinate 37,120 downwards.
CCGCCATCACCGCGGCCGCTGCCTCGTTCGCGGTGCCCGGCCTGCCGAGCGGGATATCCTTGTATCCATTGCCCATATCCTTCTGTTTCTGCGGGATTCCGAGAGCGATTTTCGAGCCGTCTGGAGCCGTGACGAAAGCGCCTTCTTCTTTCGCGGCGGTCAGGCGCGTTTGGATGTGGCCGAAAGCGACGGTGTTGGCGCGGACGCCGAATTGGGGACCCCATTCCTATCGATTGTTAGTCCTGATGTTGAACGTTCGGTTCTTCGAGGATTGGACTCACCTTCGCAATAGCTTTGGTCAAACCCACGACTCCCGCCTTTGCGAGAGCGTAGTTTGCCTGGCCGGCATTTCCGTGAATGCCGGAGGTGGAGGAGATGTTGACGATGCTGCGGGGTTCACCGTCCTTGACACGGAAGTAGGGAGCCGCTGCGCGGATGAGCTTGAAGGGTGCGGTGCCGTGGAGGGCGAGGATGGTGTCCCATTGCTTGTCGGTGATTTTGTGGATGACGCCGTCCCAGGTGAAGCCGGCGTTGTTGACGATCTTGAGGGAGACTTGTCAGTGTATGTTCTGCTCCCTCTCTGTGTGTATCCTCCGTCGCTCTCGACATCTCTTCTTGCAGCGACTCACCACATGGATCTTTCCTCCACCAAATTCAGCTGCCTTCTTCACCAAGTTGTTGATGTAGTTGTCGTCGAGGATGTCGCCAGCTACGGAGATGGCTTTGCCGCCGGACTTGTTGATCTCGTCGGCCACTTGCTGGGACTTGGCTACGGATCGATCAGTCCTTCGTCTCCACGGTGCAGTATGCCCAACTCTTGCTTACTGCTGTCGATATCGGAAACAATGACATTGGCTCCCTCCTTCGCGAAGAGACGAGCACACTCTGCTCCAATGCCTTGCCCACTTCCGGTAATGATGGCAGTCTGGCCGGGGAACATGCCCTACTTCATTGTCAGACCGCTTTATTCCTGCTCTCATTGATCGAGGTTCTCACCTGGGGCCAGTTCCCGCGTGCAGCTGATCCTGAAGATCCTCCGTGTGTTGGTCCCATCTCTGACGCTGCGAGGTTGGAGATCGTGACCTTCGACGAGTCCGATCCAGTCGCGGGCTTCCCTTCTGACGATGCGAGGTTGGAGATCTTGAGGTTCGACATGATGTCTGTGGTTCGTTAAATCGTGATAGAGGACAGGAGATGAAGTTCAACAAGGTGACGAGTATATGTCCAAGGTACCTCGTCGTAGCCGACGAACCATCATTGAGCTCCATCAGCCTCGGCAGGACGTCGATCGGTGTTTAAAGCGATATGTCCGAGATGTGATGACAGCAACACATACGGTCCTCGAAGTACCCCTTGTCGTTGCTGACAACCTCACTTCACTGATTCGCTGTCCTCGACTCGCATTGAACATTCACTTACCATTTTCAGCAAACAGCGCTAAAGGCCATGGCGCCCTTGATAGATGATGGGAAGCCTAAAGCGGTCGATGTAACTTCAGACAAATCATACAAGCCACGCCTCCTCATCGTTGGAGCTGGCTCCAGGGGCAATGCATACGCCAGAGCAGTTGTAGATTCCGGCCTAGGAACCGTAGCAGCCATTGCAGAACCCGTCGAGTTCAAACGAAGACAGCTCGGCTCTCAATACATCTGGAAAGATTCCGAACACACTCCCGAGCAAGAATTTGAAGGCTGGAAGCAGTTCATCCAATATGAAAAGCAACGCCGGAAAGAGGAATCAGCTGGAATTCCAGTACCACCCGGCGTCGACGGAGCTTTCATCTGCGTCCACGACGAGCACCACATCGATGTCTTGACAGCCATAATACCCCTCGGCCTCCACCTCATGGCCGAGAAACCTCTAGCGACCACATTACAAGACTGCCTTTCCATCCAACTCCTCCTCCAGTCTCATCCTCCACGAATCTTCGCCATCGGCCACGTTCTACGCTACAGTCCCCACAACATGCTCCTCCGTCATCTCATCCGCGAGAAGAAAGTTATCGGCGACGTCCTCTCCATCGAACACACCGAGCCCGTTGGCTGGTGGCATTTCTCCCACTCCTACGTTCGCGGCCACTGGCGGAAAGAATCCACCACCGCTCCCTCCCTCCTCACAAAGTCATGCCACGACATCGACTTCCTCCTCTGGCTTCTCTGCTCACCAGGTTCAGATCGTACAACCACCCACCTACCCGCACGACTCTCCTCCCACGGCTCCCGCAAGCAATTCCGCCGCAGCCAGAAACCCGCTGCAGCCGGTGACGCAACAAACTGTCTCTCCTGCCCTCTCATCAACACCTGCAAATTCTCCTCAAAACGCATCTACCACGACCGCCACCTAGCAAAAGGTCTAGCAAAATGGCCCGTGGAAATCGCCAACCCAGAAGTCGAGTCCCTCCTCCACACCTCCGGCCGTGAAGCCGCCAAGTCTGCCCTCTTCTCCACTTTAAGCGAGGACTACGACTCCACCACGCCTCAATCCAAAGTCGACAGTCGAGCCTGGTACGGCCGCTGCGTATTCGAATCCGACAACGACGTCGTAGACGACCAATTCGTGACGATCGAATGGGACGACGACTCCTCAACACCAGGCCTTGGCGCAAAAACGGCGAATTTCCATATGATCGCGCAGACGCTGGCGCAGTGTAATCGGCGAGGAGTCATCCACGGGACATGCGGCGAGATGATCTACGACAGTAAGACGATCACGGTGAATAATTTCGAGGACGACAGTACGAAGGTGTATCATCCTGGAGAGGTGAAGAATTCACATCATGGTGGTGGGGATGATGGGCTGACGCAGTGCTTTTTGGAGGCGATTAGAGCGGTGCGAGGAGGGGTGCGAGTGGAGGAAGCGCAGAGGGAGTGGTTGGGTGTTACGGTGGAGGAGTGTGTGAGGAGTCATGCTGTGGTTTTTGCGGCGGAGGATGCGAGGGTCGGGAGGAAGGTGGTGGAGTTGGAGGAGTGGTGGGCTGAAAACGTCGACGGAAATGGAAGTGGAGTACGGCATGGACTGGTGGAGATATGAGAGCACGGAAGCAGGACTTCACGTGGTCGATGGGAGGAGGAAATCGGCAATGAAGTGGAGGATTGGTCGGTCATTCGATACTACCTTGAGGCCGCCATCCTTCGGCTTCCAGTCCATCTCGACTGTATCGTCAGGCACCGTCGGACGATGTTTCTCCTCTCCACGCGAAGCACGAAATCCTTGCGATTCGGCTCACGAACGCACAAGGCCCTGACACGAACGAGCCAAATCGGCTTTCTCTTCTTCACGCTAAGCACCACCCTCATCTCTCGGACCCAGCTAGCGATTGTCCAAGCCTCTCGAGGCAGATTACCGCACCTCGCGTTCCTAGCGCACCCGCAAGGTCTTCCACCTGAGCAAGCCATCCGTTAACTCACATTGCATGAGGCCTGCAACATAATTTGAGCTCACGAGGCGACAAAGTGTCGCCGGATCTGGACTTGGGCGTTTCACGAACGGGGCACTTGCGCCGTACCAAATGCTCACATCTTCGCCGATCCTGACGTCCTGCGTTGCCATCCAGACGTAACCACACTTTGCGGTGAAGAAGGCTTTTCCCGAAAAGTACCTCTTTAGCGACACCTGGTACACAGGTTCTGTGGAGGACTCGTTCGTGACACAGCTTCTCAGTCCTCCAAAATCTACTAGTCGTACCACGGCTTTGAACGAGAGCACTCCCTTCCCGTGCTCGCCCCTATCTTCCTCGACTCAGAAACAGTATGCTAGATCGTGGTTGACAGCGTCGTTCAGGATGCCTCACTTCATAAGTCTAGTGGATATCCTCGCAATCTAACTAGAATTTGTGGCTTCTCTTTCCTTGACCATGCATCGTTTTCCAAGCCTCAGACCCGAAGGAGACTATGAAAGCCCTTCTCTCCCTGCACCACGAACAAATACTTCGGCTCAATCAAGCCCTTGCGGTACAACTGGTCTACGATTTGACCTTCCATGATCCCACCCACGTACGCCGCGTCAAAAAAAATGACAGAGACCAGATCTATCAGTGCCCGGCCGACTCACAAATGGTGACCTTGCACCGTACCAAATACTCAATTCGTCCCCGACTCGCACCTCAGAGCTGGTAATTCCTACGAATCCGCATCGTGTCACGATGAATGCTTGGCCACGGATGTAACGACACAGCAGCTGGTAGTACTCGCCATCGGGTTCGTCGATTGGAGGACCCTGACGACATGCGTCCAGTAGCTCCAGATACGCAGCATCGAACTTCGTCTGTGCGAATCGAGTCGCCATGAAGCTGTTGTTGGCGACGAGAATCCTCCAAAGCGGTTCTGAGGACCTGAAACTCGTTACGGCGCTCTGCAGTGCTCCTGAACCAAGAGCACGGGTCTTCGCTTGATCCGCCATGGCCTGTATCTCGACAAGATTGACGAGGAATCGCGGAGAAGTGTTTCCAATCAGTAGAACTCTATCAACGACATCCACGGGCAGAACCGCAACTTTCAATGTAAGCATGTCTGGCAGCACGCGAGCGATGCCCGGTGTGCGTTCAATGCCCGGCCCAGATGCCGAGTGTGGCGGAGGTGATGAGAACACGATCGTCGACATTCCTTTCAGTCCGTGCTCCTCCTTGTGAGCCTCGATCGTATCCTCATTTTGGGTAGAGAAATGAATGGCCCACGAAGGCAAGCCTGCGATGACAGGGTGGAGACCGGCTACCCACATGCACGAAAGCACAAAAGGTACACACTCCGCTTCTAGCATGTGCGCCGTAGCTTGGGTGAAGACAAGGCTCACGGGTAGCTTGTAGTCGATTGCAAAAATATGCTGGCGCCGGGAGACCGCGATCAGCATACCCAGCACGCCATATATCATGTCCCGCGGATCCGTAGACTCAGAAGAACGACAGCCAAGAGCCAACATGAACAGGAAAGCTCGGCCATGCGACGCCCACGAGGTCCGAAACAAATTCAGCGAGTCCATCTTCCACGGCTTCGACAACTCGATGGAGACATCCGGGATTGTTAGCCATTCCATTGATGCTGGCTGAAAGGTGAATACAGGCTTGCTGTACATCTCCCAGGCGGAATACAAAAGCGACCACGTGGTTCTGCTACGGCCATACATAACGAGAGGGTCTCCAACTGCCAGGGCCATCTCTTGAATAGTCCAGACTCGTCTGAACCACGGCACAGATTCTTCGTGGGTGGAGAGGAAGTGCTTCACCGCCGCTTCTCTCGCAAAGCTGGCTGTGCCATCAACGTATCCCTGCAATGATTCGAGTGCAATATCGGTCTTGAGTTGTCCAGATCCCAACCAAATGACCACTCTGAATGCGGAGCTGTAGATGGCACCCATGAAACCGACCTGTTCGTTGTGTTCCTTCATATTCTTCTGATTGATGCAAATAGCGTCGATCCAGATGACGAAGGGCTTCGACTTTGTGCGAATGTGACGGAGAGCGCTCTCGAGGTTGATCGTAACTGAAAGCAAGGCACCGAATATCATGATGTAATTGGTGTAATTCGCATCTCCCCACACATATAAGAGGGCATCGTACTCAGGATTGTCGACCAGAGCGACCTTTGACAGTGTGCATCGTATCGGATCATTGAACCCCCCTGGCTGAATGGTCAACAGACGAATTTCTTGTCTTCTGGCATCGAGCTGCGAGCACTTTTGGGTACATCTCACCGGGTCGAATGACGGGTGCTGGTGGATTGAAACGCGAGGGCGAGGACTTGGATGGGTAGTCTGAAGAGAGCTCCGTAAGTTGCGGCATCGTAAAGGAAGGAATTGATGGAAAGATGTCCGGGTCAAAGGCCTCGTTCTTGCCGCTCTAGATGTTATATGCTCGCATGGATTCTGCGGACAAAGAAGAGCATGGTCGTGGCTTTGCTAGATCTTAGGAGTTGATGTTCGCTCGCACTTGTTACTGTACGCAAGCAAACACCGACACAACCTTGAGCATGCTATACACCGTTCTGTTGGCTTCTTTGGAGATATTGTCAGCACGACAGCTTGCTAGATCCGCAGCGTTTCCAAAAGATCTACTCACATGGTTCTGTTACCAACGCTTCAATTCAAGAAGATCCTCGACGTTTTTCTTCCCAAAGGTTCCTGATGTCCCAATAAGCCTGTAATCGATGCCATGATCTGGTGATGCTTCCTCGCCTGTGGAGTCTTGCATTTCCATTCCTCACTAGCGACACACAAGCGTCTTTGAACTGCTCATGCGTTTATTTCTCCGCTTTTGTCTTCTCTGACCTTGCCCGTGCACCCTTCACCTTATACATTCCACCAAGCACCCTGCTCGAAGCAGACCTCTGCACACCGCGGCATGTGCTCATCCCAGTTGACAGAAGCGATGGCAGACAGGGAATCTCACGCACCAGCAGAGACTTGGTCTCCAGCAGACCCTTCAGATACACCTTGTCCACCAGATCTCCTTTCATGATTCCGCCGACGTACGCAGCACTGACGACACCACAAGTCCCCAGCTCGTCTACCGTGTTACAAACGGGCACATGGCACCCAGCCACAAATTGACCTCATCCCCGACCCGAGGTCCCGCAGTCGCCTTGCCGATAAACCCAAGCCTCGTAGTGAAGAACACCCTGTCGAGGATCTGTATGTTGAGCCACGAGGCGTACTCGCTCGACGCAGTGTCCATATGACGTGTTTCTCAAGATGCCCTGAGCAGGGCTTTGTACATGTGTTTGTAGTATGCGGGAGCCACATCCCGGGCGACGCCACCATACTGCGTGGTTCTCTTAGTGTCGTTGATCAAGACCCGCCAAAGCGTTTCCGAGGACTTGAGTTCCGCGAGGACCGCATGGACAGGTCCACCGCCCAAGGTTTTTACTCATGGCCTCCTTCGTCCAAGTATAGATATGAGCCAGATTCTGGACGCATTCCGACCACGTTTGTCCGAAGTCAACGACTGTATCGATGACGTCTACGGGTACAACCTCGACTTCCCATGTCTGCAAGTCTGGCCCCACGGCTGCTTTGCTTTTCCCGGCTCTTGCGCCGGACGGAGAGAAGGACAGAGGCGCGCAGAACAGCTGAGTATTGACCCGTGTCTCTAAATCCTTTTGTGTAGAGAAGTCAAGCACTCGTGACGGTAAGCCCGGGATGACGGGGTCAAGTCCTGTCAAAAATCTGCTGGAGATGAGATCGATCCCTCAATCCACAGCAAGCACGAAAGCAGTTGCTTGAGCGTATACGACGCATACTAACTGGTCGTAGTCAATTCCGTAGTACGAGGAGCGCTGGTCGGCCTTCAACATGCACAGCAGACCGTATATCATGTCTCTCGGATCTGAAGCCATCAAATGGCCTGAGGAGAAAAGCAGTGCACCCAGAGTAACGCCATCTTCTGATATGTACTCTGTTCGGAGATCGCATGGCGTGCGAATCCTCCATAATCCAGACATGCGTTCCGCGGGAATGGGGTTGTCGTGGTTTTCCGCCATCCTGCTGTTTCTTTCATAGAGGACGTTGGCGGCGTGCAGCCAGCCATGTGTGAAATCTGTCCACCAAATCACCCGATGACCGAAAATAAGCAGAGGGTCTCTTTTTGCAACGACCAACTCTTGCTTAGTCCAGACTCGAGTGAACCAGGGCAATGTATGTGCTACATCAAGACAAAAGTATTCTGCAATAAGGCTGTCGATGATATTGGCGGAACCATTCAGCACCTTTTTCAAGGACTTGAATGCCCGATGGAGAAAGTCATCATGCGCTCCCAGCCAAATCAGAACGTACACCGCAGAGCCGTAAATCTCACTCATCATGCGAACCTGATGGTTGACTTCGTGTCTGACACAGTTCCCTGATCGATGCATATGGCGTCTATCCAAAGACTAGGGCGGAAGATGTCTCAGAGCGCTTTCCAGATTCGGAGTGATCCAGAATGGTCTACCGTCAACAGTGATCTGCTTCAAGTTCGTTTTGTCGGCCCAGACGTACCACAGCGGATTGTATCCGGGTCCGTCATTAAGGGAGACTTTCGTGAGCTTGCAGCAGATTAATAAAGAGAACGTGTCGGGCAGGATGGTGAAGATGCAGATCTCATTCTGCAGCGGATCCAGAGAATTCCTTGTATGAGTAGCTCATGTTGAAATTCGCGAATTCTGGGTAGGCGGACGGAATGCAAGGCCGATAGTCGGTCAGCAGGCCGCCCGAGGTATATGAGGCGACATCCATCATAGGAAGCAAAAACTCGGGGATGTCCTGTATCCTTCTACCATCCCCCTGCACCCATTGTGGTGCTCTCAGACTTCTTGTTCGCACCAAACCAAGACAGAAGCAATAGCAGACGTCTCCCGGCGCGTCCATCCGCTTCTCGAAATTCTCGTTCGCACAAAAAAAAGCTTTTCGTTCGCACGTTGGGGCAAACAGAATCGAAATCCAGCGAGCGAGCGCCACACCTTTCCATTCGCACGTTTGTGCATTCGCGGAAGATTCAGGCCGGTCTCGGAGTGCTTCCGAGCACGACAGCAGGCTTCCAGGAGTCTCAGGGGGAAGCGTACTGCCCACAGGCAGCATGTCAGGACGCATCTGACTCCGTCATCGCTTAAACCCGCTCCGAGGCCTTCTCTGCGTCCTCTGCAGACCGTCGGTGGCGAGCACACCATCCGCACCACGGCACATTCAAAATCAATGATACCTCTGCTAAACTTCCGGTGCTTCGATAGCCCCCGACCTTGGACCTCCCCGTATCTGTGTTCCTACGGTTCGCGACCACGCGGGTAAGTGCCGGTGGCATCGAGGCTTTTCCGTCCGTTCCTCGATTTCTCGTGCGATCGCTACAGCTCCGGACAAAGCTTGAAATCATCGCTCGCGGGTAACCAGCAGGGAAGTCGATGCGGGCGGCCAGTCGCAGTCTTACAGTACTCCGAGCATGAGAGTCCCGAAGAAAGCAAGAAAGTCGCAGCTCCACTCAAAACTCCTCCCGAGTCCGTCTGCCGGTATAGTGACACCATCCGCACTGACACAGCCACATGTCAGCATCATCTCTTCACCTCTCCGACCCGATACTTGAAAAAGTCTTCCCCTCATCATCACTCAACAGCGACAGTATATTTCTCAACCAATCACAGTAATCAAGGAGAAGAACAACAATCTCAGTGTTCAGTACGAATTCTTGCTTTTTGAGGGTGAGAGGAGGAGGCTGAGCAGCGATCCCTTACTTCTCAACTCCATAAGACCCACCTACTCATGACCGTCTTCGTTGACTCACCTTGTTCCATACGCTTTGCTTTTCCGCCTCTGCTTTTCCGCCTCTGCTGCCGCGCCAACACAAAAGACGGAAAAAAAAACAAGACGCCACAACGACAACGAGAAAAAGAAAAGAAACTCACCTGAACCCCAGAACAATTCTCATCATGCGGAAAACAGTATTCCGTCCGACACGTCTCGCAGACGCGGATGAGATTCGTTTTGCATTCCGCGCAGGTGCGGCCGCATTCGAAGCAGTCTCTGTGGACGCCTGGGATCTATGGAGTTGGGGGGGTGGGTGGTTAGCTTGTGCTGATTGAGTGAGTGAGTGAGTGGGTGGGTGGGATGGGAGGGAGGATCAGGATGGAGGATTCGTAGAGGAAGGTGGATCGGGGAAGGCTGGTGGTGGCGTTGGTATGGGGGTGTGATCTGCGGTGGGAGGGGAAGGGGACTTACGTGTGAGGAGAAGCACTTCAAGCCCACCTTGATGTCTCCAGCCCATTTTCTCAGCGCGACCTTTTTCATCCCCACATCCCCCCACTCCCCGCTCCAGCCATCATCTCTCCTACCAAACAATGCTCGACACAAAGTTTCGAAAATACCTTCGTCTGCTGACCCTTGACGGGAAGCACATGACTATCCATCGCAGACCATCCCCCGGCTCGAATTTGATCTCTCAATTCTATGGTCTGCATTTCCGTCCTCAGGTGGTGGGACGACCGGGATACGGGTTCCTCGTAGCAGTCTTCGCACCACCAGCGGTTACATTGCTCGCACCAGCGACCGCGGAGGCAGTCTTCGCAGCGGAGGATCAGACGGTTGGATGAAGAGGGATCGTCCGGTCGAATGCAGGATCGGACGGTGGAGGAGTGTGTTGGTACTGGTCCGAGGAGAGGGAGGTGAGGGGGTGGTGAGTCTGGGAAGGATGCCGGGAGTTCGGGACAAGATTGGCATGTTTCGCAACCGCCAGGACCGAGAGCGACGGTAGCAATGGTGGGCTGGAGGAAGTCCTTTGAGGAAGTCTTGGAGATGTCGTGTCGAGGTCCGCGACAGAGGACGGCGTCGAAGTGGATGATGTTGTGGCAGACTTGTAGGGTTTCCGCCCAGTCGGAGTATGGTTTCTTCAGCACGCGGCCGGTGCAGGAGTAATATTGAGATTCCTCCGAGGAGACGAGGGTTGTCTTGAGGAGTTGGGAGGAACGTGCGTTCCATGAGGCGCCGATTTGAGCGCCGGGCGAGGACATGACGCCAAGGGATGGAGAGGATGTTGAGGGAAGTGAAGGTATCGGTTGCAGGGGTGCATCTTTCGGACCGAAGTAGTACAGCGCTTTGAGTCGTGGTGTTCCCTCTTCACGAGTCGGACGACAGGCGTATCGAAGGACTTGTTGCAAACGGTTTGGGTTGAGGTTCTTGACGCCGCGGATGGAGAGAATTCTGACTTGATATCGGTCTTCGGCGACAATCTCTCGGATCAGATCGGCGGGAACGCTGAGGCCATCCAAGATCAGAGTCTGGACGTGCTTCAAATTGCGTTGCGAGTGAAGTCGATTGAAGATTCCTCGCAGTGGACCGGCGTAAAAGTCCTCCTCGGTCAGGCTCTCGTCCATGCGTTCGGCTCGCCATGATACTCCGCCAACGTCGATTGGAGAAGAGTCGATGACCGCGCGTTGGATGGTGGTGAGATTGAGGTGTCGCCATGCATCGGGCTCACCGCGGAGTGACTGTCTCAGGGCTCGGCATGTGGAGGAGAGATGGAGGAGGTCGCGGATGTCGATGTAGGGAGCGGTGCCGCGCAGGACAAGAGAGTTGGCGAGGAGGTCGACAAGCGTCGTCGGAAGTGGGTGCATCGTGGAGTCATTCACCCGAGCGTCGATCTCGGCGGCCGGACGGGGTAATATGGATGTTGTTGTAACTCGGATAGGAAGTTGTGAAGTGAACATTGGATATCCCATCGAGTATTGGATGTCACTCGAGGATTAGTTCTAGCGGGGCTTTCACGTGACTGAGACGGGAGCTCGGAGAATCTATCCGCCGATCGGCCGTCTGCTTGTTTTCCTCTCCCCTCCCAACCTCCTCGTCCTCCTCCTCCTCCTCCCTCTGCCACGCTCGTCAGCCTGCAGCGGTCATGCACCCGCTCTGCCGAATGGTCCGTCCACTCTGACGAAACCTTGCGAGACCTGCCGTCTTCTGTCGTTCAGGACATCTCCTGCAGGTCCTTTCATCATGGCCAAGAGGACACGTACGAAAGAGACTGTGGCATTCATCCTTTGCTGTCTGTCTCACAATACATACCGAGCATATGTGTCAGAAAAATCCATGCAAGCTTCGATGTCTCGGCTCGTGGAAGAGAAGCACGCCAAATGTCACTCTGCAGTAGTCGCCTCATCTGATGACCTTTGAGCGTCCACTCAGGCCGTAAGAAACGCACACTGGCGCGGAGACCAGGTCAGATAATGGACTGGCGCGGAGATCAGGTCAGATAACGGACTGACGTGACCGTGAACATGTTCGTCATCCCATGTCAGCTACGTCGTCCGTCTGAGACCTGCATCGGCTTCCTCGGGCGGAAACATGGGGCCCAATCGCTTGTTCATGTGATGCAGATGCTGCGAATGATCCAAAAAGGAAGCAAGTCGGCCGCTTCGAACCGTTTGTAAGCAGCGTTTGCATTTCTTTTGATATCTTCCCTTTCCGATTTTCCACAATTCGACGACAAAGTTCCATACAAACCTCCGCACTTCTCCAAATCAATCTCACCTCCACAATGCCGCCTCCCAACGAAACACCCACTCCCTCCGAGTCCCCAGACTCGCCAAAAGCCCGGACCAAACGACCAGACTCCGGCGTCGACATCCAAGACGACTATGTCCTCACTCGTGATGCCTCCGCTTCCGCGCGGCTGAATCTCTCCCATTACATCTGGCAGTCCTCTTTCGGCTTCAATCTCCACCCGCGCATTCGAGAAGCCGTCGCGGGGAAAGAGAACCTCCACGTCGCAGACATCGGAACAGGGACCGGGTAAGACACTCCCGTCTCACGAAGTCCCACTTCATCCACCCCCACCCGCTAAACCATCCCCAGCATCTGGCTCCTCGACATGGCCCACCAACTCCCTCCCTCCACCCACTTCGACGGCCTCGACATCTCCTTCTCCCAATGCACACCCCCCGCCTGGCTCCCCTCCAACATCGCCCTCCTCCAAACCGACGTCCTGCAACCACCCCCACCCTCCCTCCTCTCCAAATACGACATCATCCACATCCGCCACTTCGTCTGCGTCATCGCCTCCAACGACCCCGCCCCTCTCCTCCGCAACCTCCTCGCCATGCTCAAACCCGGCGGCTGGCTGCAATGGGGCGAATGGGACGTGCTGAACCGGCACTTCACCAAAGTCTCCCCCTCCACCCCACAAGTCAACATCGACGCCCTCGGCCTCGAACTCGCCCAACTCCGCCCCACCCGCCAACCCGACTGGACCTCTCGAGTCGACGAGTACATGCTCCTCGAAAACGTGGAGATGGTGATGATGGAGAAACGCCTCAGTAGCGTGGGTCACTTGCCCGCGATGCACGACTTGACGATGTTGGTGTTTCAGGAATTGATCGACGGGGTGGAAGCGAAGGGATCGCTGGGGGAGGAGAAAGTGCGGCAACTGAGAACGTTGCTGGGGGGAGCGGTGAGGGAGAGTCGGGCGGGGGTGGCGTGGAATCTGACGCGGTGTATGGCGGTGGGGAGGAAGGGGGTGGATGAGAGGGGTCGAGCGTTTTTGAATCCGGCCGTGGAAGGTCCCCGGGAGATTCGAACGAGCTGAAAAATTGCGGCGTTGCCCGAGCGAGCCAGGAGCCAGGAGTTTACACGTTCGGAAAATTCAGGACCGGGATCGATCGGGTGGATGTTTGAATGCAGTGAGTGGTACTTCAGAAAGTGCGTCCGCGATCAAGACAAAACGATCATCTTGCATAAAAAGCTAGCTGTATCCTTGAAAAGATGGGCTACGTAGGTACTCCGATGTCGCACGTGCGTCAGGCTGACTTCCGCCGGGAGAGATGAACATTGGCGAAAGCAAGAGCACGAGAGTCTCAATACCTCGGGACCTCCAAGCAAGCCGCGGGCAACGCTGTAGAGAAGCCAAAAAAAAAAAATGCGAGACCACAAGAATCGTGGTGGCAATCCCGATCCTCAACGCTCGAGAAGCAAGATCCAAGCAACGACGATTCCCTCTTGCCCAAGTTTCATCACATCACACCCCGTCATTTCTGGCTCCGCGCGTGTAGTTCCGTTGCCATGAAACAGCCGTTTCTCAGCGTGAGCTCGGTGGTATATATATATATATTATCGACGTGGCGCAACAATGATTGCTCGCGGATAACCCCCCCCCCCCCCTCGTTCTGGCCCTTTTTCGTCAGACCCTTTGTCTCCCACGACGATATTTTATATCCTCTCGGACTACGCTCATCATTTTCTCCAGACTCCCAACGCAACACAACACGGGATGAGTCCGCTGGTGAAATGGATGGATACGCCGGGCCCGATGGCGGGGGGTGTGGAGGATTGTGTCGTGGGGTGGGATGAGGAGGATGAGGGGGATGAGGGGACGAGGGGACGTGGATCAATGGGTTGGTTCAAGGGGAGAAGGGGGAGGGTAGAGGTTCTTGGAGGCGGTAAGGGAGCCGGTTTATGAAAGGGCAGACGAGTCGGGGTGTTGAGGCAGGCTTTTGAGAAGGGGGGCGGGATCAGAGATGTATTGGAAACCGATATGGGAGAAGATGGAAGTGCAAGAGAGTAAGAGTTGGTGGATGTGGAAGACTGCGGAACTGGAGAGGCAATTGATGGAGGCAGACTTTCGACAATACATCCTTTGCTCAAAAAGCCGACATCAATGACTTCTATCGCGTCGACGGAAGGGCTGCAGCACATCAAAGTGGAAGAGCTGTATGCGGAAAGAAAGTATCATCAGGCGCTGGACTGGTTCGGTGCGATGATGGCGAAAGGACGGTCGGAGCATGACACGTTGAATCCGCGATGGAGGCGATTGGGAAGTTTCAGCGGGTGGTTGGGTCGATTTTACGAGATATGAGCTTGATGCGATGTCAGATCGTACCTGTCAGGTCGTTGCGCGGAAGAGGAAGGATGTTTTGAGTAGACGGTGAGTTGAGATGTTGTTTTCGTGGAGTGGTCTCGAACTGACGATTCTTGCTACACTTGTCGCCTCGAAACTCACAACGATCGAACACTCCCATTGCCAGTCAGCTGCTCGAGACTGCGATGTCCGTGCCAATTCGTAAGCCGAAGGATGGTGAAGATCCAGAAGATCCAGCATTGCCAGTCGGCATGGGGATCTTGGGCCAGCCGACGAGTGAAGAGAAGATCCCGAGTCTGGCCGTAGGCATCGAAGCGTTGCAGCAGAAGTAGAGCATGATCGGAGGAGAGATCGTCGTTCGCTGTGTGGTACACTTCTCAACCTCCCTGTCGCATCGCGCGAGGACTTTTCCGCATTCCTTCGACCCATCCGCCGCTCTCGCCATGTGATGGTGAACCGTATCCTTCCATCAACGTATCTTGCTCCCTCCGTTCAACCTCTTATGATACATCCTCCTCATATTCCTACACTTCCCATCCTCCACCCTCCGCGTTCCTCGAAAAAGTCCGCGCCATCTAAAGCCTACCAAATCATCAGCACCCCGTTCCCATCCTCAGCATCTTCCTCCCAAGACAAGACTCACGGCGGCAACAAAATCTCGCTCCAGCTACTATGCAAAAACGCCACGCCGGCCTAGACATCACACATCACCGTCAGCATTTCTCTCTCTCTCCCTGCAAGTGTGTGCGCAGATTTTCCATCCTTCCACCCTTGCCCCTTTTTCCTCCTCCATCGGATCCATGTGTCCTCAAATCTCGTCCTGGCTTTCTTCCATCCTTCTCCTCCATTCTTCTCCCAGCTTTCGACCCATCTCTTCGCATCGTCCTTCCCACCCGTCCTTCCTCCTCCTCATCGTCCTGAGGGTAGATGTGATGTACATACCGCAAAGAAAGTCACTGCCGTAACAACCGTTCGATTCTCCGGATTCGCGACCCAGTTCATCGTGTCGCGGGCGTAGGAGGAGCCTCCTCGTTGTTGAGAGGTGGTGCGGCCGGGACCGATGGCGGTGCGGGATGCTTTGGGTGGCATTTTGCGATGATTGATTGCGCGGTGGTGAAGGATGTCGGCAGAGTGATCGGTGCGGGGATGTGTTGGAGGTTTGATGGACGGACTGACGGGTTGATGGATTGATTGATTGATGGACGAAGTCGAAACTGAAGTCGGAAAGTTGAAGCTTTCCTTCCCAAAGGGTGACGAGGGATTCACGTGACTGGCACTCCCGATGCTCCGCAGGGCAGTCAAGAGATGGGAGTGGACAACGACATCTGAACTTCACACACGGCATGATTCTGCTTCTGCTTCTGCTTCTGCTTCCCATTCCCCTCCCTCTGTCGTCAGTCAACATTACACTACCACACCTCTATGATAATCGCCCTGTTATGCCCTCAACTACCCCTCAACCCGCTCATAAAACAACAAATAAACCTCCCTCTGCATCCCCAACACATCACTCGTCTTACACTCCTTGACCTTTTCATCCGAGATCCTCCACCACCTCTCACTCCCCTTATGACTCCCGTATCCACCCTCAGAACTCTTTCCCCTCCGCCGTAGTGCGTCACGCATTGAGTTGCGGCGTTTGGGTGGTGTCGCGCCATCTTTCGCGTCGAGAGCGGAGTCAGACTTGAGATTGGCGATGGAAGGGTGGGATACGGGCGGACTAGGCAATCCAGGCGTGGGTATTGCGTCGAGTGGGACGGAGAGTCGTTTTCGCGCGGGCGATGAGGATGTCGAGGTTCGGTCCTCCGAGACGGAGAGGTTCGAGGTTCTGGCGGACAGCTCGGTCAGGTCGGTTGATGAGGCTGTGGCTGAAGCCGTGTCGCTCTGATCGTGGCCGTTCCGCACTGTCGATGCGCTTGATGTTCCATTTAAACGCGGGCTATTGACCGCGCTCCCTCTCGGACTCGGTACGGGAGAGTTCTTGACGCTGTAAATCCCTTCCGTGCCGAGACTGACTTTCGTCGAGTACGGCTGCGGGAGATGTTGCCGGCGGAAACTCTCGTAGTGACCTGAGTTATGGCCGCCTTTGTGTGTGACCACGCCGAGGAGACGGTAGGTCTTTCGTTGGAGAAGGCCACCGAGAGGGAGTGTTTCGGGGAATGGGACTTTTGCCGAGTTCTTGGAAGACGCGGCGGAAGGATCCCAGACCGAGCGAGAGAGGTGGAGGGTGAGGATTTTGGGGAACGCGGAAATGCGGACGTGTTTGGCGATTCGGCGTTTTGGTGTTGCGGAGAGGGAAGGGAGGGGTACGTCTTGTGGAGGTTTCTCCGGATCTGTTGCGATTGCTTCTTGGATTAGGCATTGGTGTTTGAGGTGGAGTGCGCGTTCGTCCGGTGTGAGAGAAGGTCGTGCGAGGGTTTGTGATAATTGTTGAAGGGCGAACTCGAGTCGACATCGATCGCATTTGAAGTCGTCGATGTGCTCGACTTTGAGGAGCTGATCGAAGCATACGGCTAGAGTGCTGGAGGTGGAGTCGTGAGGGACGTTGAGAGTTAATGTCAGGAATGAGGATATCGAAGGCTTCGGTTTGAACTGGCAATGCGAGCATTCGACTTGAGACTCCAGCTTGCCTTCCAGTGGGTTCACGGTTTCCGAGTCTTCGCTGTCGTCGTTCTCCTCCTTCGACGGTTCCTCTGTGTCTCCATTACTGTGTGACGCACCCTCATCCTCTTCCGCTGCGAGCTGCCTGGCTTTCCTCCTCACCCTCCTCCCAGCAGCATGTTCCTCCGCCAACCTCTCCACAACAACCTGCAAAAACTCCTGCGCGTCCTGTTGCGACCTTGATATCCTCGTCCGAAACGCCCCTTCCACCGCGCGAATAAAACCCTGCGCGGAAATCGTCTTTTTATAAATCGGCCGTTCGTTCAACGCATCCAGCACTTCCTTCAGCGCGTTCGTCACCAAACCCTGCTGTTGTCCAACCACCTTCCAATCGGGGATCTCTCGACTCTTCCTATTCTTCTGTGCCTCCTCCTCTGCAGCCGTCAGATCCAAGTACAGTTCTGGCCCATCCAGCGATCTCCGATGGACCTCTCGGATTAGGTATGCCCGCAGTTCAGGCAGACCGGCGAGAGCTTGCAGCACGCTGTTTATGAAGCAGTCGTTCGCGGGGTTGGCCAGTCCTACTACGCCTTTCTTACGAGTCGCGCGAGAGCTATTCGAGGCTTCGTTGTCGAGGAAAAAGGTCGGTCCGAAGACGTAGACGAGGGTGACTGCTGCGAGGGATGCGCCGGCTGCGTAGGTTGCGATGGTCAAGGGCCGCTCGGGCATGACGGAGGGACCGGTGCCGGCGAATGCTATGAGGGTGTGGTCGCGGCGGTAGATGTGTTGGTACGACTCTGTTGTCGTTGTTGGTCTTGTTGTCGCCGATCGTGTTGTTTCCTGCGGGGAAGGGAGTGGGTCGGAGGAGATGTTGTTGTTCGAGGGCGGTGGTGGATCTGGGCGGACGTCGGCGGCGGTGACCACTCCATAGCGATGCTGCGGAGAGTCGTGGTCGATGACGGTGGACGACGACGTGGTGGATTCTGGCGAGGGTTCCGCCGTCTTTTCTCGAGCATATGCGCATGCATGCAGGTCAGAGGTGGGGACCTGGTCGGATGTCTGTCGGCTGCAGTTGCCAAGCCAAAGTTGCATTCACATCGAAGAGAGATCTTCTCGAGTATCCAACACATCCATCCATCAACACGACGACGACGCATCATGGCCTTCCCGATCCGCACTCGAACGATACCGCAATGCTCAGCATGTCTTCGCAACTACGCCTGGACCGAGACGACATCGACCTCCATCTCCCACCAACAAGTCCGCGGCGCAAAGAAGACGGCCACGACCATTCCCGTTCGACTGCGGAAAGATCTCCCCGGCTATGGAAAAGTAGGAGCATACATTCCCATCTCATCAGGCGAGATGCGGAACAAATTCTTCCCGCGACGCCTGGCAGACTACACAACGCTTCAGGAGCGCAAGGCTCTTCGGACGAGGAATATACCCGTGGAGCGCGATTACGAGTTCAAGGGATTTGTGGCACCCACACCGACGAAGCGGACATCTAAGTCTAGCTTCATATTGGACTCTCCAGCTGCAGCAAGATCTGCACCTCGACCAGTTGCGCCTGAGAAGCTCTCGCCTGAGCGAAGCATCGAATTGCTCAACATCTTCGTCCGTCCACGGCTGGACTTCTATCGCCAACCACTCCCGACCGAAGCGACTCCTACGGCCGAGTCCGAGTCCCCAGCAGACAATACGCACGGTCACTCCGCCGCAGCCGATCTGCTCGCAGTCCGCGCCAGCTCCGCGAAACCCAAACCTGCATCGCAAGGAATCTACGGATCCGTCACACCGCTTGATGTCCTGGTCGCTATCCGAGCTGCGATCGCAACGAATGATGAGGCCGCGAGGATCGTGTTGACAGAGAATGATGTCGAGTTTGTGGACTTGAAGGAGGAGGATGCGGGGAGAGGTGTGAAGCATACTGGAGATTTCACGGTGGCAATACGGGTTAGAGGGACGGAGGGTGGTGGCAGTATCAAGAGGACTGTGAGGGTTATTCCGCAGGAGGCGGTTTGAGGATGTTGGATGATGATGGTGCGTGTATAGTGGTGTAGGATCATCTGATGCTGACTTTTTGGTCAGATGGATATCGCAAGGCAAAGCTTTCGACAAGCTCATGGTCTGACTCTGCATCCACGAGTCGAGTCTACGGCCTCCTTTCATACGCGGATACAGCATAACCGGCATTCCGCAATATCCGTCTCCGAGCAGTTCATCCGCGGACATCCATTCACATGGATCCAATGCTCTCCCGTCCGTGCTCCGCCTTTGTCAGCTCGCTTAGCGTGGGATTCGCATCCGATCCGACCTCACTTGAGCTTTACAAGTACTTCCTCTCAACTCATTTTTCCTCCATTCATATTGGCCTTACGTCCCGTTCATCGAGCGAACAAACCGACGCCGTCGCGTCGAGGAAATCACCATGGCGTCAAAACTCTCCAGACCGTCCTCATCAGCGTTCTCCAACACCCTCCCCACCCTTCTCCTCCTCCTAATCTCCGCTCTCTCCCTCTACGGCATGCGAATATCCCCCGTCACGTACGTCATGGCGGAGATATTCAAAGACATGTGGTCCACTCCCGACTTCCACTGGCCGACCAACGGCGTCCTCGCGCGGAAAGTCTACACCGGAATTCCCCTAATCGATTACTTCCTCAAAGTCCTCGGAACAGCATTCCTCCCCGGTTCCGCCGGGTGGGATCACACCCTATGGTTACTACACGTGGAATTTCTGGTCAGTTTCGGAGCGGTGGTGGGGATGTTGAATGTGGAAGCGGGAAGGAGGGGGATGAGGGGACGGTGGATAAGTTAGTACGTCTCCCCTCCACCACTCTCACCCCCCAACTACCTATCCTCCCCGCATCCAGCTAACCCTCCTCCCCTCTCTCCAGCACAGCCCTCTGGTCCCTCCTCTACCAAAACGGCGGCGCCGTCGTGCTCCCCATCTACTACATCCTGCACGCGAAAGCCACTCGCTCTACACCCGCCTACTTCACTCCCTCCTCCCTATCGCTCCCCTCCTCCCTCGCGTCAACTCTCAACCTCGCCTTAATTCTCGGATACTGCATCCCCACCCTCTTCCTCCTCTACCCCATGCAGGATCCGGACACGAAACAACTCATCATCGCATTCTGGCAATTCTCTCCGGTATACGTCAATGCGATCTGGTGGGTCGCCTCGAAACTCACCAGTGCCTCCCCCCCATCGTCGGACGGGGGGAAAGCAACAAGCCGGCCCGACCTCCCCTCCCTGCGGATCCTCTACGCGACGATCATCACCATCTGCACAATCACCCACCTTGGCGTGATCGCCTCCATTCTCACCTCCCCTTCTTCAAACGTCTCCTTCTCCTCCGTCTACCTCCTCCACTACCGTTCCGTTTTCACGCCCTACGAATCGCTACACTTTATTTTCCAAGTCGATTTCTGGGGAATCTTCCTCGCGACGGGGATTTGGTGTCTCGTCGCCGTGCGGGACTTGCGGAACTTGGGAGTGACGGAGATGGGGTACGTGAGTGCGACGTTGGGACTAGGATTGTTGAGCGTGCTAGCGGGGCCGGGAGCGGCGGTCGCGGGGTTTTGGTGGTGGAGGGAGGAGAGGTTGGCGAGTATGATTCCGGAGGGAGCGGAGAAAGAAAAGTGACACAATGGCTGATACGTGTATTACGCATTCATCGGACATATGCTCGATCCCAGAGTCAAGACACCATCGACGTCTAAAACATTCAACTCACCCCCTCCTCCCCTCCCCCCTCTCAACCGCCCAATTCTTCAACCACGCCCTCGCCTCCTGTAAATCCCCCTTCTCCGCCTCCAGCGCTCCAACACACCACTCCAACGCCCAGCCCCCTTTTCCTCCCAGCCCTCCATCCTCCGCCGCAAGCAACTCCGCCAACCCCCTCCTCTTCTGACTCTGCTCATCCACACAAAAATGCAGTTCCGTCTGCCCCTCCCCTCTCTGCCTTAGTAGTCCATCGAGAAAAGGCTTAACCATGGGTATCGCGTCCTTCGTACTCACAGCGCCTCCAATGCCCCTCGTCAACCGTCCCGTCTTGCAAAACTCATTCCCACACCACGTTTTCCCACACCCCGTACCCAATTGCTGCAAATACCTCCTCTCCACCCTCCGTTTCAGCGCTTTATTCTCCGGATCGTACATACTCACATACAACGGTCCGAAACAGACGCTGCACAGTCCGACATCATTCCCCGGCCCTTGACCCATTTTCGTTCCCGCCCTCGTGTCGCCCGAGTGAGAACACGTATCCAGCGTCCTACCGCAGTTGACGTTCCGACACACAATCGGCGCAGGGCGAGAATATCGCTCCAAGTCGTGGTTTTTGAGGTGAATCTCCATATCCCTCAACCTCACAATTTTATTACACAAATGGCATTCGGTCGTTCGCGCCCCGTCAGCAAGTTCATGAGGCGTCATACCCGAGAGCAGGGCTTCGGCATTGGGGACGTCGGGGTCGCCTTCTTGAGGGACGACGAGGTGGCAGAAGCGGCAGAGGATGGACTTGCCGGGACAGGTGGATGTGCGGTGGTGGGCGAGGGTGGGGAGGGTGGAGAAGGTTTCCGAGGTGGAGCAGTCGGGACAGCGGAGAACGGAAGTGGGGTGGAAGAAGGTGTCGTGTTGGAGGTGAGAGGTGGGAGAGTTGCCGAAGGAGGAGTCGTGGGGACAGTGCCAGTGGGAAGTGACTTCTGGAGAACGTTTCTGGAAGACCTGGCCGCAGCCTTTGGGGCAGAGGAGGTTGTTGCGGAGACAGAAGTTTTCGTGGAGCATGAGCGTGCGGCTGGGGACCCATTGAGTGCAGTTCTTACAACGTACATCGCCTTCGTTGGGTGGGATGTCAGAGGTCTGAGGGGTGTCTAGACTTGATTCTTTCGGACCAAGATGTCGAGCTCGGAGCGTGAAGTGTCGAGGTTCATGTGTTGTTTCATTCGCGGCGTGCCCGTTTGTTTGCGCATCCTCAGGAGCGAAGGCGTAGACTGCGATATTCAAGGCCTCCGCAGTCTCCAGCTCAACATTACTCGGCTGTAGCCGTATTCTTTTTGTTGGTCGCCCCTCCAGCTCCGCAAAGACATATCCATCGATCCTTGGCTTCGACTGCTGTGTTGGCGAGAACGGGCTGATCAACAGGTTGACATCCTCCACGCCGTCTTCAGCCTCTAGCTCAATCTCCAATGGCTGTGTTCGATTCCACGACGGCAATTGATAGTCCACGTACCCTCCGGGCAAGACTTGCCCTTCCTGCGCCTTGAACAGATCCATCTCTCCACCAGCAGAACTTCCCTCCTTCGACCCAGGCATCTTCGTCATCTTTGCCGCAATGCGCTTCATCGTTTCCCTTGCTTGCTCCTCATTCAAAGCTTCGATATCAACTTCCAGATCCGTATCGACCACGCATACTGCATCTGCTCCCTCCGGCTTGAACCCATCAATCAGGAATCTGAATTCCTCTTTCTTGCCATCCGGCGCTCTTCCGCCTGGTACGACCAGAACCTCTCCATTCGTCAAAGTCGTGTAGTTCTGGCGTAGATGCTGCTCCAGCAATGCCTTCCAATCGTCCGGATCGTAGCCCGGTTCCAGCGGTCTTAGCTTCACAAATGTTCCTTTCGGTAATTGCTTCGCGTGTATCGTGATTTTCGGTCCCGCTTCTTCCTTCTCCTCACCATCCACAACCATCTTCGCTGCATTGTCACCTTCACATCCCAGCGCGCCTCTCAGAAACGAGCTCAACCCAACCTGCCCATCTTCCGCCGAGAACTCACGAATGCCCGCATACACCACCCTTCCATTTTCCGGGTTCACTAGTCTGAATGTGAGAGGATATGGCAATGACTGTTTCTGATCTTGAAACTGTGCCTCTGCCGCGCGATATGTGGAGTACGAAGAAGAGTTGTAGGGATCGAACGCGGGGAGGTCGCGACGGGCGATATCGGCGGAGAGATTCGAGGCTGCTGTGAGAAGAGCCTCGAGCGCGGAAGGCGGAAGGAGGATTTTGTCGCCTGGCAGAGATGGTGCGAATGACGACGGCGTTAGGACGAGCTGGGTGGACCATGTCAGTGAAGGCTGAGGTTGAGGTCGAGACTCGAGGACAGGTGATGCGGGTGGCGATGTGTCGTCGTCCATGGCTTGATGCCTCGGGACGTACTGTCTGAAGAGTGATGTTAGTGCACCGAGGACGGTCGACGAGGAGAAGTGTACACGAACCTGTGGGAGGAAGAGAAAGAGGCAAACTCGTGATTCGAGAAGTGACGAAGTTGAAGCCTGGCTGACCAAGCGAGCGATTGTGCCTGAGGCAGAAACCTGTCCGAGATAGGCAGTAGTCATGAAACGACGAATAGTTGCATATGCCCGCGATGGTAGAGCCAAGCTCCCGACCGCATTGTCTTGCTCTGCTGCCGGGTCTCAAAGATGCGGAAGCTGTGCCGGACGGCCATGAATTGACCAAGGCGGACGGAAAGAGAGGCAAGAGTGGAGCGAGAAGACTTCCCAACAGTCTCTCCTGAGCTAAGGGAGTGCGGGCATATGGAGCAGGGCGAGATCAAGAAGTGTCCACTTCGCCTTCTTCCTTCTTCGAAACCTTCTTGATGTGTTCATGAATTGCCGTCATGGCTTCAATATTGCTTAATCTGGCATTCATTGATTGCAAAAGGTTTATTCCCTGCACCATACGCCTCGCTATAACCCATCCGCGCAATCAAACACACCCGACGACATGAAAGGCATTCCGCCCTCATTGCCCTCACTCCTCCACCTCCCCCTCCTCGCTTCCCTCCGGATCCGGCGCAAGAGCAGCACCATCCTGCCGACGCTCTCCATCACCCACCACCTCAGTCCGCGCAGCCATCTCTCCCTCCACCTTCGCATTCCCATTCTCCACTCTTGCATTTTCCTCTCCTTGAACCGTTCCCACTCCATTCGCCTCCATCGCAGCTTCTACTTCCCTCGGACTCTGTCTTCGACTTCGCTTGCTGTCTCCGTTCTCCTTTTCTCCGTCTGCTTCGCCATTCGCGCCCGCGTCTCTGTCGTCCCTCCCTCGTTTCGTGCCGACGCTACTCGTGTTGCTGAGTCGCCTCTCGCTTCCCGCAGGCGGCACGAACGGACTCGCACTCCTCACTCTCGTGCTATCCCATCCCTCAGCGCCCTCCCCTCTCGGCGTCGCCAGCGCAGCATAGACCGACCCGTTGCCCTCACTGCCGCCACTCGCCGTGATGCCATTAATCTTATTCGCTGTGGAGTCGTAGTTCGCCAGCATATACTCCACCGCCTTCCGCACATCCTTCAACGACACATGTTGTCGTTCCCACCACGGTCGTCCAGCTTTGTCGTCCGGAATCGAGACGTCGACATACCGGCACGCAGCGTACAACGCTGCAACGGCAATGGTACGGGAGTTGCAGAGGAGGCACAGTTGTGTGTTGTTACTGTCTGTTACGAATCCCCACGCGGCGTTTCGCAGGCGCTTATTGTGTTCCACGCCGTAGGTTTTTAGCATCTCGAATAGTGCGCGGTGCGGAGACTCGACGGTGAGGTCGAAACACAGCGCTTCAAGCAGCACGTCCTCCTCGTTCATCACGCTGTCCCTCCACCGCCAGAAGTCCTTGCTTTGCTCGTCGATGACCAAGTTGGGGTTCTTTTGGGCCGTGCGACAGAATGCCAGGACCATCTCTTTCATCTTCCGGCATGACTCCTCAACTTTGGTTGCCAGGAATAGACATGTTGCCGCAGCGGTGTAGTGGTGAAGTTTCGGTATGTCGCCTCGCGGACGTTTGAGACTACCGCGCATGAGGAAGCGTTGGAAAAAGACGGCGGCGGTGGAGAGTGTGAGCTGGGGCAATTTGAGCATGATGCCGCACTGGACGATGAAGTTGACGCCTTTTGCTCGGAGGGAGCGTTCTTCTGTGAGGGAGAGTCCATCTTGGATCGAGGGTGTGTTTGCTAGCTCTTCTTCGTTGAAGAGCCATTGTGCTTCTGCTTCGGCGAGTACTCGTTCGGGGGATTTGGGTCGTTGTCGTGTCGCAGGGTGAGTCGCCGGTAGGTGCTGGATGTTTGATGGAGGCGGCATGGCGCCTGTTTATGGCGGAGGAGGAGGGAGTGATGTCGACAAGGCGCTGCAGTAGTTTCGGCAGTGCCGCGCCACTTTAGGCGCTCGGTGGAGAGGGCGTCGCGCAGAGATCGAGGATGTGGAGGTCTCGGTCGATGGTGGAGAGCTGAGTGGTGGGTCGCGTGGGCAGTGTGGTCGCATCGGTATCGCGGAGGTCATGCAGTCGTGAGTGAAGTCCTGAAGTGAATGTCGAAGAAGTAGTTGGAGTTGTGCCGGACAATGCGAAGAAACGGCGGCTCTTCTGCATCGCAAGCAAGCCCAGGATCCGCAAGGCTGTCGAAAGAGGGTTGGTCCCGTGAATCATGGCGATCGGCCGCCGGAGTCGAGTCCGTATGAGGATGGACAATTCGAATCATGGACAGTGTTTCTCCATGATGAGGATCAAGGTATATTCGATCCTCGTACCAAGCATGAGGCTCGTCCAAGTCACGATTGCTCTTCTGACCAGAAATTCGCATGGAACGCCTGCGAAGTCAAGTCCCAATTGTAGAAGAAGTCGAAGCAAGCATGTCATTCCATGGAAGGCAAGAACAAACGAGCCGCCGGCGTACATCTCATACCGTCAACGCCCACAGCGGGGCCGATCTTTCGTCCCTCATTCCGCCCGCCTTTGCGAGAGACATTTGGTACGAGAAACCTACTTGCGACTTACTTCACTGAACCGCACCCACAAAGTCGCAATCATGCCTTCAGGTCAAGGAGGTCAGTCGCATCATCACCTGCCCAACCTTTCTTCCCGCGCATACTGACGCCTCGTCTCAATCCAGCTGGTACGAACCCCATCCACAACAAGAAGCCGAAAAAGGCCGCAAAAGGCGAGGAGGATGAAGAAGACAAGGCTTTCAAGTTGAAGCAGGCGGCTGGTATGATGACATGCATGAGGAGGATGGATGTGGAGTGTGGACGCTGATGTGGACTCGTACAGACAAAAAGGCTCGTGAGGAGTTGGCGAAGAAGGCGGGTGGAAAGGGACCGATGAATACTGGCAATCAGGGGATCAAGAAGTCGGGGAAGAAGTGAGAGGACTGTCAGGTCTTGGGGGGGCCATGCGGACGCCCGACAACGGTGGGAAGAGATGTGGTAGAGAAGAGCTGTGTGCGCAGGCGGAGATGGGGAAGGATGACACGGCGTTCTGAGCAATATACCACACATGCAATCGGACACTTCTGGCAGACTGAGAAGCAATCATGCAACGACGACGAGACGTCTTCGAGCAATCGCGATTCTGCAATGCAAAACGTCCTCGAGATATCGCGTACGGTAACCGCGATGCTCGATCTTCGGCTTTTTCTCTACACGGCTGTCGGAGATGATTCGAGATGCTCGTTTCTCACATTGGGTTCCTGCATCGGAATGACTCGATTGATGTTTCTTCTCGCCTTCGCTTTTCCCGGAAGAGTGCATCAATAGAGTTGACGACGAAATGGCTCGTGAACGGATGTCAGCGAAAGACAAGACTGTAACTCTTTAGCGACGCAGTCCGACGTCTCCGGCAGTCCCGTCAGCACATAATTTAGGCCTTTGAACGTATTTGAAAGGACAACGACGTTGAGCGATTCGACGGTCTTTTTCACACGACGAAAGCGGAAAATGCTACGTGACCAGACATCCGCGCAATGTGATGCAATATCTCTCCTCCTCGGCAGTCGGGATGAGCCGTCGATAGCCGATCGAGCTCCAATGCTCTTCGACGACATGCATGCCTTGAACTTTTGGCGAGAGATCACATCTCACGGTCAAGCTCAATATCTTTTCATCATGTTGGCTACTCGGGCGATGCGATCGCAAGCTCTTGCGAGTAAGCGTGTCTTGCCAGCATGCCTTCAGAGCCGATCCTTTTCATCCTCTCGGCCGGCTTTGGCTGATGCACAAGCTGCTACCGTCAATCGATTGGGAGTCGTCGGAGCTGGACAGATGGTGCGTTGATATTTTGACCGAATACGATCCACACACATGGCTGACAACTATGCGAACGATTGTAGGGCCTTGGAATCGCCCTCGTAGCAGCCCGCGCCGCCGGCGTACCAGTAACCCTCGTCGACACCTCGCAAAAGTCCCTCGACAAGGGCATGGCCTTCGCCGACAAGCTGCTAGCAAAGGACGTCACGAAGGAGAAGATCAAGCAATCAGACGTGGACGAGATCAGAGGGCGACTCTCACCCACAACGAGCATGGACGACTTGAGCAAT
This sequence comes from Zymoseptoria ardabiliae STIR04_1.1.2, assembly GCA_000223765.2. Taxonomy (NCBI): domain Eukaryota; kingdom Fungi; phylum Ascomycota; class Dothideomycetes; order Mycosphaerellales; family Mycosphaerellaceae; genus Zymoseptoria; species Zymoseptoria ardabiliae. The sequence continues at coordinate 9,912 of AFIV01000522.1, read as the reverse complement.
GTGGACATGGTCATCGAAGCTGTACCAGAAATTCTCGACCTCAAGACCAAGATCTTTGCACAACTGGCGCAGACGTGTCCGAGCCATGCGATCCTGGCGACGAATACAAGTTCGATCAGCATCACGAGGATTGCCGCGAGTACGACCAAGGTATCTCCTCCCGCACAAGCTCCTTTTATCGATATATCCGCTAACACCACCTCTTAGGACCCCACCGACCTCTCCGCCTCCTCCCGCGTCGTGTCCACCCACTTCATGAACCCGGTCCCCATCCAAAAAGGTGTAGAAATCATCTCCGGCCTGCAAACCTCGCCCTCCACCCTCGCGACCGCCATCGCCTTCTGCCAACGCATGGGAAAAATCACCTCCACCTCCGCCGACTCCCCCGGCTTCCTCGCCAACCGCATCCTGATGCCGTACATCAACGAAGCCATCATATGCTTGGAAACCGGTGTGGGCGACGAAGAGTCAATTGACAGTATCATGAAGAATGGCACGAATGTTCCCATGGGACCGCTGCTGCTGGCGGACTTTATCGGATTGGATACGTGTCTGGCGATCATGGAGGTGTTGCATACGCAGTTGGGGGATAGTAAGTATCGGCCCGCGGTGCGGTTGAGGCAGATGGTGGATGCGGGGTGGTTGGGGAAGAAGAGTGGGAGGGGGTTTTATAAGTACTGATCGTAGGGGGGGTCGGAGGAGGGGAAGCTGTACAGGACCCGAGTATCATTCCGTCATCACGGCTACAATTGCAGATACCTTAGTCCATCCTTGGATCCTTTCCGCTTTAGATGGCATGCCGTTGCGACTCCTTTGATTCTGTTCGTCCAGCCTGTGGACTCTGGAGCACAATCTCAGAATAAGAGAAGGGGTTTCCAGTCGACTCTGGTGCTTACGTCATGGCACCGAAGATGATGGAGAGAAGAAGCCACGACGGCCTCTGATACAGCATTTCGATGTGGACGATAGAGGAGAGGGAGGAGGAGATTGAGGGAATAGGAGTCGAAAAAGACTGCATCCTGTGCTGAGATTTACCCTTTCAGGGCATTCAATGTGTCATGGTCTTGAACAAACAATACCCTCTTTTCCTCCCTTCTCCTCCATCTACTCCTTATCGATACAACCCAGTGCAGCTCCGACCACAGGTCCGGCGTCAAAATCCTCCGCGGCTCGAATCCAACATTCCGAAATGCCTCGTGAGCCGGAGGGCGTCATGTCCGATAACGCGGCAGGACCGGGATAGGACAGGCGTCTACATCGAACTTTCCATTGGCCGAACGATACACGCCCGCAGCGGCCACAACTTCGTATATTTCGGGCGTCCTTCACGCATCTCCCGTGCGTTGCGTTCCTCGTTCTTCATCTTTCGGCCTCGCGACCTTCACTTCCAACGCCATCGCGCAGCATGCTGCTCCGTGTCCTGCAGATGTGCGGGATGCTGCCAAAGTCCACTGTCGCCGACAAGCGCGAAGCATCGCGGCAGAAGTGGAAGACATCTCCAGAACCGCCCGTGAGAGCATTGCCGGAGCTTCGGCGACAATTGACCAACTCAGACGAGTCCATGAATCCACAAGAGCAGTCGCCATTGATTGCCCGCTTGCCCGTTGAGCTCCGCCTGATCATTTGGGCATTCGCAGTGGGGCGAGAGTTCGAGGACGATGTCTTACACATGCAGCCGGTCGACGGCATACTCCGCTATTGTCGCTGTTTCGAGGACGATCGTGCCGCGCTTTCATTTTGCCATCATTGTTGGCGCACCATCTGGCACAAGGAACAACTCGACAAAGGATTCTGGAATACCCGAGAACCTGACGACCGTCGAATGATACTCTCTCTGTTGCTGACTTGCAAGCTTCTGTACGTCCAAAGACATTACCGCGAGCCGACAGCCTAGCTAATCGAAGCGCATAGTTACCGGGAATCCGTTGACATCTTGTATCAATTCAACACCTTTGATATGAGACAAATTGAGAGCGTCATCAGGTTGCCCAAGATGATATTGCCGCATCGCATGCAGTACGTACGCAGCATACACTTCACGACCGCGTTTCAAGTTCCCATACGCCTCGACGTGCCGCGGGATATTGGCAGTCCTATGCCGGAAGATCACTCTAGATGGCGCACTGCATGCAAAGTCTTTGCATCCTTCCCATCTCTAGAGACGCTGCGTGTTACGATTGCCATATGGTCCAAGATTCCCACTCGGCGGGAGCCTGCCGACGCGGAGTCTTTGTTAGCAGTGCTCGCACCATTGAAGCTCGCTCGTGCTTCGAACTTCGATGTCATACTCAAGGAACACGTCCCCGCCGGCGTCCGTGACCAGCTCGGATCTCTACCATATACGCTCTCGAAGCGTGAGTGGTCAAGCATCGGATTCTATAAGTCTTCCTCCGACGATGTCGTTCTCACAACTGACTTCGCTTCGGAGAACTCTCATTCGCCAGCTCAACCTTTTCCGTCGTTAAACGTACACACTAATGCACCCCAGGCGCTTCGTGAAACCAGTTCGGCAATTCACATGACATGCCAAGCCGGAGCATCTTTGCGAACTCTTGCTGTTCGCTCTGTGCTGACATTCAATCGAAGTCTTCCACTGCCACGCATGTCGCGACGTGAACGCCGCTCCTACCTTCAAAACGGGTGGGTCGGTATACTGCAACAGACAGAGGATACTGTGATAATTTCCCTCGCTTCCTACCACCATTACCGTGACATGCTCGGCTCACGCGAACTACATCCAGGCGATCACATTTGAACTATGCCGAGACCTTGGGCTTAGCAGTCTGATGTGCCTGTTGTCTTCTATCTTTGCGGCTCATTACCGTAGCGTTAGTGGCCTCGAGCGGACTACTAACAAGATTTTGAGCGCTATGAACTACGATAGCGCCTATACTAGAGGGCGATCGAAGCCGACTTCTTTGACCGCCGGGTAAGATCTCTGTACTCTCCGGCGCTTACATGCTTGGCTATATGGCCTCGCTCCGCCGGAAACGTTGTTGGCCTGCGCAGCGGCAAAATTTCGCCTACAGATAGGACCGAACCATTTAGGGAGCGATACGACGCGGATTATGGATGTCTATTCCCCGAACCAAGAATACATTCTTGATGACTGCGGTCAGCGGCGCAGTAACTTTAATGCACGCCGGGCGACAATGTCTTCGAGTTGCGGCGCTGGCGCACTTTTGGCTCTCCCGAGTTCCTCTTAACTCGACAGAAAAGAGCAATGGCTAGTACTTCCGGAACCACAAGCGAGCCACACGATAGTATCGACCGAACGATCTCAAAATATCCTGAGACGCTATGGAGCCTTCGAAAAACTGCGCCTCAGACCAAGTCGCTCGAGCGAGGAGTTCTTGCGGTGCGCGTAGACATATATACAATCGCACAGCCCAGGATGGGAAGACAAGAAGCAAAAGCATTCCCACCATAACCATACAGACATGGTTCAAAATCTCATGGCTCTGGCCTTACTGGCACTGACAGTCCGCACTTTCGCTCAAGCTCCTCCGATAGTCATCTTGGGCCCGCTTGCAGATTACCAAAAGCCACCGAGACAGCGATCGAATGGAATACAGTAATGCATCGTGCTGACGATACACAGGCATAGACTGCAACCGCGAGCGGAAGCGATCTCATCATCACACCGAAGGACCTCAGCCAGGGAATTCCACCAGATGGACTCGACCTCTTCCTTGGGCCTGATCTCCAGACACAAGTCTCGCAGACTCCCAAGGACACCTGTAGCAGTGGCTATACTCAGACGTGCGCACAGGCCCTTGCTGGAGTCTTCAATGTTCATCATGCATTGGAAGGTCGACAGATCGGAGCCATCGGTACTACGGTATTGTCCGTAGGGGCAGCATTCGGTGTACTGTCTGGTCTAATAGCTAAATGGATGGATGGACCAGTCGAGGCACAACAACACGTTCCGGCTGCAGTTTTTTCCCAACTGCAGGCCCAGACAGCAAGCACCAGAGTGGTCGATATGAAACGTCATCAATGAGGTATCATCAATGAATCCTTAATATAACGGGCCCTTGATGAAATATAACGAGGTCACTAATAATATGAGAAGTTTGAGCCGTCATATCGACCACTCTGGCAAGCACTATCTAGTTCGAGACCTCAACAGGAGCTCCGGCCATCACTGTCACCGTGGCTCCCGCTACGAGTACTGCTGCAACGCCAGCGACTTTCACAACACTCTCCATCGACTCAGGAGGTCATCATAAGGGCGACGTATTGATCAACATCCCCGCTCAGCCAGCAGATTACTGCTGCAGCTCATCTTGATGGAAGGCCATTGTAAACTCAAACAAAGCAGGATGTTTGTCCGTCGTGGACCCGGACCAGACCTCACAGTGGCTACGAATGCTGCGATGACGGTACTCTACAACGCTGGTCGGTTCACGCCCCTCGACTTGTTCGACATCACTGGCCTTCCGCAACGCCTTCTCCACTATCGTGGTGGGTTTATACATCCGCAAGATCTGATTATATCTAGCTGACAACGAACAGATGAAGCTGTCCAGGCCGCTCTGGTATCCGTCCAAGAAGCTGCCCTCAAGCTTCCGGTCTTTGCTGGCGTTGCAGTCGACATCACGAAAGAAGTAGCAAGCATAGTCTTTGCCGCGGCATATGGCGTGTGCATCGACAACATTTCGAAGCTGGAACAAATTGCTATTGAAAGCTCGATGGTATCAGAAGATCCGATCGCCGAGAACGATCAAGACGAGGACAAGAATTGTCCTAAAGACAAACCTCTTTGTGACGAGACCGGCTGTCTTGGCATCGACGGCGTGTGCCAAATGGTAAGTCGGTGTCCCTTGACCACTTGATCCAGATACTGACGATTACAACGCGATTTCAAACACTGCACGTGCTTGACCAAGGTTGATGTTTTTACCCAACACGGGACCCGGAGCGAGTGGAACGCAGGACAGCAATTGATCGGCGCAATGTTGAAGAGTGCCGCTCCTGAGCCACCCAAGCTTGATTGCGACGCGGACGCTCGTGTGAATCTGGAAAGCGGCGACTTCACAAAGTAAGGGGCCATCTCACCCGCTCGTACTACCATCTCTAACATATTCATAGGCTTGTCGACTCATTCTGCAATGGGTTTGACCTCAAATCTGATGTCGACAAAAGGATCGACCCAAAGGAAGCTGGTTCTCGCGGCGAATACACTGGCACCTCGTTCAATCTTATCTAGAAGGCCAAAGCTGGAGAATGTTCCACGTCATGCGCTGACATATTCGCCGCATTCCGGGCCTCGACAGTGTGCAGCTACGATAGCCATACCATGTCCAGGTCCGGCTCTCAATAAATAGCTTGCGGTACAGCTTCATTCAAATTCGACAAGTCCGAGATCGAAGACTCGGCTCCAGTCGTCGTCAATCCTCTCAAGTGCGGCAACCGAGCCGACCAAGGCAACGTCGAACACTTCATGCCGTTGGACACGATGAACAAAGCTGTCGACAAATTCTGTAATCAAGATCGCGGCAAGAACTCCAGGGTACTTCCCATCGACAAGCACGCAGTCTACGTCGAGATGACCGCGCTGGGAGGTCCGGACTGCCCTGCGACGAATTTCAAGAGCAAGGCCACCAAGCAGATGTGCAAGGAAGAGCTGAAGTACATCAGTAATACATGTAAGTGGAGAGCCTCGTAATCTTATGGCAATGGCGACTAACGATTGACAGGCGACACTTCGAATCCCAGCGGTGCGGAGGATTGGAAGCAAGGTGGCGAGTACACCAAAGGCTGTTTCACCTACGCGATTCGATTGGCGCCCGCATCTCTCTCGACGTACATTCTTTGGGGCGATGGTTGATCAGTCGAAGCATCGGCTTGACCCCAGTGTTCGGAACAGATGCGTGTTATGCTTGCCCTGCTGAACTCGAGCGCCCACAGCGAGGTTTATCCTCTGCGTCCGATACCTCATCTAACACCGTGATTGAAGCAGCACTTTGTGTTTTCGCTCGGAGTCGGCATGTCGCTACCTTGGTATTGGCGGCGTGCCTGTATCGGATTTGGAGTAGTTCTACAACAGGCAGTAGAATCGACGGAACATGCCAGCAGAGAAGAGACGGAAAGGAACACGGCGGATACATTGCATTTGGCAATTCTACGTAGATTGAGAGCATCTCACTCCCTGCGCTGCTGACGAAGGTCGTGGTTCCGAGAAGATGCCACCAACAAGGCTTTGAACTACGCTCCGGGCTCTTCATAGATCGAAAGCTCGCTCGCTTCCCATGACTTGCAAGCTCATGCGACCCTATTCAATAAGTTCAGCTGATGTTGTAAAGTTGGGCTGAAATTCGCAGATGTCCAGAACCCGTGGACCCTGTCCACGGATGCAATAACTCTGAACTCAGATAATCCGACAGTGTCGTCGAAGTTTCTCGAGCAATACTCCCACATCGTTTCCAGCGCATACGGCCCATTTTGGTGCAGTGCGATTACCAGCTCTAAGCATATTGAAGGGACACTAAACTTGCATCGCAACCAGTCAAGTTCGTCCGGAGACAATGTGGCTGTGCTCGCACTGCGTAAGAAGAATTTGAGCCTCGTCACTCACAATCGCGTTGATTGAAGACGAGGCATCATTGGGCATACATAACCGACTAAGGTGCCCGCTGTATACTCTGGTGCAACGTGGACGGCCACAGGATCCAAAGATATCTTACATCAGTCACTGTGGTTCCGATCCGATCTCTCGTCATGGAATGTCTGCACATCGATGCGCTGTGCTCAAGATGCTGCGCGAAGATTGGTATCGAGATACCGGACGGAGTCGTTGTGAAGTCCAGACGAGGAGCAAGGTCAACCACATTTTACATTCATCTTATATTCCTTTGAAGTGCCGCTCTTTCCCTTTTCGTATCTCCGACGCCCTCACGTGCCCAAGAGGATCGCCCTTTGGATGATAGTTGACGCCTTGAACTTGACCACGCTGATTGGTAATAGTCCTCGCAAAGCCAGGATTGCGAGCCGGACCTTTCGGCATCTTGAGGTGGCCTTTGACGTTCTGGCCGCCAGGCTGATAGGCGGATTCTGGGTAATCAAGAGGATATTCCCAGAAAGTGTCTCCTTTTTTCTGTTTGTAGAGGCGCTCTTTTTTGGCATTCACTTTTGGATATCTTTTTCCTGGGAGACATGATGTCAGCATCGATCGCTGAGACGATGCATGTGAGAGGCAAAGGACGTTCTTATGTCCAGGGAGAGCACTCACCACCAGGAGGCTTTGGAGCTGGCCGCAGGACGGAAGCTTCAACACTTTCTCGCCTTCTGGTATGGCTACCAACGCCTTCGCCACTTCTTGTACGTTCCATTCTGTAATGCTGATGTCCAAAGTTGTGTTAGTTGCATCATCTTGCGCTGGGTGTGGACGACGGACTTCGGGCTTCGAGCTACCACATCCCATTGTGGCTTCGTCCGGACAACAGCGACGACAGATCGGACTCGACTTCCGGCAGAGTGTCGTGAATCGGAGCAGACGCTCGCATTATGAGTGGCGTACAGTGTTCGCGCAAAGGCGGGCAGAACTTTTGAGAGAATCGACAGATAGGTCGCCTCTTATGCATGGCCAGATAGACGTCTACACAGTTGTAGGTACCGTTCTTGCTGCTTCGGGGTTTGAGACAGATTTGAAACGAGGCGCTTCAAGAGCGAGCTTTTCCGCTGGTTCACGGCGCATCGTGGTGTAAGGCTCCATGTCCGGCGCTGCTCGGCCACGGAGCGGCGTCTATGGCTTACATGTCGGCAACGAGCCCGCATGGAAGAGCAAAGAGCGTGTACAGATACACCAATAGCTGCTGCTCGCCGACATCTGCGGCGTTGTGCGTACGGCTCTTACTGGTCCGTCAGACTTTTGCCGCCCGTCAGCCTTGCCATAAAATCCAGCGGAATTACATCGCTATCAATAGCAGTACCGCAGCAGATGCGAGCGGGATTCGATGCTCAGCTGATCGGCAATGTTGACGCAGCGGGATGCACATGTCCGTTGATGCTGGTGGTGGAGCTGAGGTTGTCTAAGGGGCACGTTTCACCAGTCCAGATGTAGTTAGCTCCACCGTAGTGGGGTCGCTTCGTCCCTCTTTTAAAGACCAGCTCGTGGCCATTGAAGAACATGCGTTGTCTTCCACGAACATACTGCAACATGTCCGCTACCCCCGAACTACTCAGCTTCCAGCTCGAAGAGCCAGGCGATGATCCACTCAGCGATGACATATTCGACATTCTCCGCCGCTCCTTGCAACCAGACCCCGAGCTTTCAATGGAGGCCACAGTACAGAAGATCACCGCTCTCCTACCGCCAGGGAAACTATATTCAAGAGAGATCGGCGTATTCCTCAAGACATGCTACGAACTCGCCGAGCAAATTCCCTTCTCTCACGCCTCGATGACAAGATTGACTACCATCATCTACTCGTGCCACGAGTCCATACAAACGTCTGATGAGTATCCATATCAGAAGCTAGGAGAGACGTTGCGCGGCTGGTGGGACAGTGAGCGTTTCCTGTATACACGCCGGTCACGATTTTCAGGCGGGCTAATTTCTCCGTTCAGGTAGTAGCCCAGCCGAGGATCCAAGGAAGTACGTCAACTTCCAAGCCTTTACAGCTCATCTGCATGCGCGAGGCATTTTCACCGGACATCGGCTCGGCGTGTGGACTTTGGAGACTGCTCTCGACACCAGCAAGGTCGTCGGCCAAGCAGAGCGCAATGCGTATTTCCAGGCCGCTTCGAACTGGCTCTTACTTCACGGCGATGAAATTCACACGGGGACGAAGGCTCAACAATGGAGGGACTGGCAAAATTGTCTGAAGCAAGTCTCAGATGGGAAGTGGAATGACAAGGCATGTACCTATGATGAGCAGACCGTGCTTTTGGCCGGCAAGGCTGTTGTGGCGATGGATGCGATCGAACTCGAGAAGGATGGGTGAGAGGATGTTGTTTACCCGTCAATGGCTGGTCTCCTAGATATATTTGGTATGGAACGATTGAGCTTCTCCTAGCTTCAGTCGACCGAGACGTCCTGCCATTGTGCTTTGAGACCATCACTTGACTCCGAACCCGCGATGCAAGCGACATTAGCCCGGCACACAACGCTCTCTGTCTGTTTAGGGATGTTTCTATGGTTGAAGTAAAGTAGAGTAGAAACTAAGTTCCGTGCTAGCCCTGGCCAGTCCGCAAGTGAACCATTCCGCAACTAATGTAACGGTCTAGCATTCGTCTGGGCGCAGGACGAAGCTCTAAAGCGGCTAAGTACCAAATTCCGGAAATTGAATTAGCGCATTTTCGCATTTTCGTCCTAACTCTATAGGAACTATACCGGCCGCTCTAATAGCTAAGACCGGAAGCTCGAACTCGCGCCGCTAAAGGAGGTAGGTAACGAGGGGAGTAACCTTTATAACTACTCGACTACCGCTATAGTTTCTATTAAAGGTAGAAGCGAGGTATATAGCTATAAAGGAGATATCTAGCCGTTTATAGCGGCTTTATAACGGGTTTATAGTATATTTACTACTTCTTAGGCTTCCTCTCTCTATCGGACGATCGAGTCGGAGGCGGTAGAGTTAGGCGCCTAGTTAGCTACGATCTATTTCTCGGCTATTCCCTCGACGTTACCCTTACTAACTACGGCTTCCTAGTATATAGGCGATAAGGTAAGGTTAATCGTTAGCTAGTAGGGAGGCGGTAGTAGGAACTCTTTATTCGTAGCCTAGTTTATAGCCTTATTTATAGCCTTAGGGTAGCTTACTCTAGGTCCGGCGATAGCGATCGCGTATACTCTAATACCTACTAAGTACGGTAGTTATGTTCTACTTCTACCTTTAATTGTTCGAGTATCTTATAGCTCCCTATATATCTATTCCGCCCGGTCGAACGTCTTACCGAAGTCGTTAC
>AFIV01000524.1:0-28361 GCA_000223765.2 Zymoseptoria ardabiliae STIR04_1.1.2 | reverse complement strand
GATGCTAGATAAAGACTATATCGGTAACTATACGGATCCGTAGCTATCGTAGATTACCCTTACCGTATAGGAACAATATAGGGAATACGAGTAATAGGAGGGGTCGGTCCTTATCGAACTCTAAGAGGGGGACCTCTTCGCGCTTAGGGAAAGTAAGCATTAGATTAGTCGATAGTTGTTCTTCCTCGCGGTTAGGATAAGGTATAGGCTAATATATAGGCTCGGATAGGGAGCTACGATATAGAGCGTCTAAACGGTTACCTTCTAGGTCGTTGTTCTAAGCTCTAGCTTCCTACTATATACGAATACGGTTAGCTAGCTAATCTACGGTAGTCTCCTCGGCGCTAGTAAAGGTAATAGCGGTATAATTATAGCCGAGATCTTCTCTAGGCTAGTCGTTATTTACGACTAGACCTTACTCTAGACGGCCGGCGGTACCTTAATCTTACTAAGGTTAATAGGTCTCGCCCTAAAGCTAATTAGATATATTAACGCTATCTCTACCGGGCTAATCGCTACTAGGTAGCTAGGAGAGAGTATCCTTATTAATAACGATATTAGTATAGCTAGGATAATGCTCTTTAAGGTACTCTAGCTATATACGAACAGCCTAGCGGCGAATCTTAAATTCCTTAGTAAACTACCGGGTTGTACGCTACTTATTAGCGTTGTCGGTGTTAGCGTTATTATCTCCGGGGGGCACTTAGGCTAGGCGAAGAAGTATAATATTAAGGTTCTTAGGTAGTTAAGGGAGTTTCCGGAAGATCTTAGCGTTCTTTAAGAGGAAGTTAACTACGTAGCCGCGGTACTTATATTACTACCTACGGATAAGGAAGACTTATATAAGAATCTATACTTTAGCGATAATAATCTCTTTAATCGTTATAAGGGTAGGAAGGTAGGTAGGGACAATACTAGGATCTATATTATTCTCGGCTAAGAATAGGTAGGGCTTATTAATTAGACGATTACGGTCTCGATTCTCGTAGCGGAGGTAGACTCCGTCCTTATTTAGCTTAATCTACTATTTCTCGTTATAGCGTAGGTAGTATTATATAACGTCGGCGTCGAGGGCTTATTAAAAGTCTTTAAGTAATATATAATCCTCGTCCGTTAATACGGCTTCTAGACCTTACTCTATAATTAGTACGTACGATAGCTCTTAATAGTTAATAAAGAGATCTTCCCGCTTTCTACGTTCGCGATCTTTATAGGTCTTTTTTATATACTTAATAGCGCCGGAAACGGTAGAGTATTAACTAGATTAAATGTCGCCGCTCGGAGTAGATAGTCCTAGGGTAGAGAAGAAGTAGGCACCTAGTATAGATAATATACTTTAAGTAAAGTTAGTAGAAGGATTACTACTACCTAGAAGAGGGGTCTCGAAGGGATTATCTACTTAATAGGTAATGTAGTACTAGTCGTTCTCGGTGCCGTTAAGAATATTACCGTCTAGAGACCTAGAGAAGAAGTCGATAATACGGGCGATATGTTTACCTTAAACGTACTACTTTCGGTCTATATATAGATCTTCTTAGCCCGGATAGTTATAGTAGATATAGTAATCTTTAGTCTAGCGATTATCTAACTAGCGTAGTATACCGTAGGTATCGTAAAGAAACTAAGGCTCCTAAACTAGCGGTAGAGGATTATCCTCGTCGATCTCTTAATACTCCTTACGTACTACTTAAAGTTTCTTATAGCGCTCTTATCTAGCCCTTTTAGTACTAGTTCTAGCCTAAGTAATAGTATTTAGCGACGTACGAGGATAATAGGTCGATAGACTAGCGTAAGTCGATAGACTAGCTTAAGAGGCTCCTTATAAGACTACTAGGCGAGGAGGTACGGGCATAAGGGTACGTAGAGCTAAAGGTCCGGCGATAGGAGGTAGTAGTAGAGCGGGAGCGGCGACTAGCTTCTTTAAAATAGTATAGATTAGTATACGAGCCTAATCGACGACGTATCTACGACAATCGGTATATCTATCGACGGCTATACCGGCTTCTATATACGCTTTCTTAATTAGTATAAACTCCTCGATAGATTTAGTCTACTTATACTATCCGCACTTTTTCGTAGCTAGTATATCGAGCTTAGGGGTCTATATAGGAGCGGCGTTAGTAGATATATTAGTTGTAAGTTATTATAGAAGGTAGAAGGTAGAAGGTAGAAGTTATATTTAAGGAAGGTACATTTTAGAAGGTACGTTTATAACTTAGAAGTCGGAAGTATAGTAGGAAAGAGGTAGGTAGGAAAGAGGGTAAAGGACTTAATAATAGCGTAGTAGGTACTATTTTATATAGATAAACTATAGTAACTATTTACTATTAGCGGTATAAGAGATAATAGTAGAGAAGTTTCTAAGACTATTTAGTAATTATCTCTACGACCTTCTTTAACGGCTTCTTTAATAGGTACAATTAAGTAATGTCTACTATCTCTTAGCGTAATCGAGTAACTTCTACTATCTTAATCCGGTCGAGTAATACTATATATTCGGCTTACGCCTTTATGTTTCTATGTTTCTATATTTTCTATGTTTTCTATGTTTTCTATAATTAGCCTACTTACGACTATAACTAAGACAGAGAGCATTGTTTTACTAAGGGGGAGACCCCCTTAAACCCCCCTTTTGCCTCCGGCGGCGCTCCGCGGGCACCTACGGTAAGCTTTATACGTATGTTAGTAGTATATAGGTATAGGAGGTGTTGCTAACATGTCGTTATACGCTTTCTACGTCGGGCTTAGCGCGCGGGGCGCGCCGCAACCCGAAAGTTTACGTAGGTTCTAACTAATAAGAGACTGGCTTAGCGTAGACCCTGTCAAAACTGCAATTTGACCCCCCAGGAACCGATACACGAGATTGAGGCTAATCTTGCAGCTGCGCTACAATAACCTCCCGAAACACCCGCAATGTAAGGTCCCGCGGCGAGACGCATGGTGTATGCGATCATTGCTCTTCCTCGCTCGTGGTGGAAGAAGACATCGCCAGTAATCTCGGGCGCAAAGGTGTAGACCGGTCCACTCGAAGCACCTTGCAAGGCTCGGGCTGCGAGGAGGGAAGGGAAGCTTTCGGCGAGACCGCACCAGATTGTCGTCAAGAGAAGAAAGACCAGAGAGATGATGAGAATCGGCCGCCGACCGAAGATGTTCCCCAGGGGGACCCAGAAGACGTTAGATGTGCCAAGAAGGAGCGTTGAGACCTGTATGGAGGAAAGTCAGAGCCATTATACTCCAATGCTATTCCGAACAAGCTTACGGCGACCAATTGCGACAGTGTACTGATGTCTTGATGCGGCACGAACTGATACTCCATAATCGACAGCGCTGGAGCAACCGCCCCTGCTGCGAAGTCCGCTGCTAGAGCATAAAAACACATGGTGAACAGGATTGCATAACGATGACTGCGCGGCCAATTCAGTGGATCTGCTGGGCTCGACGACGGCGAAGGAACGGAGCGGATGACATTGTCTCCGTATGCAGTACCGTCAGTGGTAATTCGATGGAGGTCGTGGTCAATTAGAAATGGTCAGCGTTCGTTGCTTCACAACCTACTGGACGTGCGAGCTTCGATCGATACATACCAACCAATCGAACCGTGCCTGGCGGCTTTCTATCTCGCAGCTCATCCCTTGTCAGTGAGAAAGCGTGACGCCAAGCAGCCATGATGGTTGAAGGGACCGAGGAACCGGCAAGGGAGCTGGGGCATTTGAGCGTGGTGAGCGTGGCCAGTCGTATATCCGAAGGACGTCAAGTCAATCGTGTCTATAGACTATACTGGAGGTCACCTTGTAAGCACAGTGCATCCTTTATGTGTTCATCAACGTCGCCTCGTGAAGAGTTCCCCGCATGGTCGGATGAAGCTCTCTCTCCACGGCATTGTGGGGGTTGCAGTTGTGGAGTCCGGGCGCCGCATGTCGCTTACGATCGAGCGTTGGAGATTGAGAAGACACTAACGGTGACGATGATGTCTGTTTCGTTGATGTTGAGAGGTGTATGATATGCACAGACGCAGTCGATGTTTGTCCACTGCCAAAACTGCACTTTGTTCTGCGGGACTGTCTGGCATCAGATGCATCGCAGGGAGACCGAGTTCCCACAGCATCTTGTAGCTGGGCCAAATCACTTCTTGCCCGAGGCGGGAACACCCTGCATATTGCCATAGTCCTCCCCAAGAACCTTGTCTCCGGCCAAAAGAATCGGCTTCGACTCCTGCAAAACATACATCATCCGTGCCCACTGCGTCGAGCTAGGATTCTTCCAAGCATGGTTGGTCCCTCTCTGAATAGCCACATCGCCTCGTTTCATCGAGCGAGTCTCGCCAGAGTCCAAAACAAGCTCAATTTCGCCCTCCAGCACGACGCCATAGTCAAGGCTGACGGTGCGGTGCATTGGCGAGATCGAAGCTGGCGGACAGTCGACGAAGCGAAGGACGGTTCCTCCAGGAATGACAAGACCAGGCGGAGTTGACAGGTAGGACTGGTAGGTTGAGATGTCTCTGTCGTTGTTCAGATTGGCGGGAAATTGCTCGGTTGTGTAGCCCAGTGCGAAACCTGCGCCATTGGGGAGTTTGTTCCAGTCAAGAGCCTCTGGCGTCAGGTCCGAAAAGATGGCTTGTCCTTTTTCGTTGTGGGTTGTGATGAAGCGACTGATTGACGGCAGATTGGTTCCATCCATGTTGTTGAACGGACAGTGCTGTGTATAATTGAAGTTGGCCTGAAGTCTTTGGCGGTATGAATCGGATCACAACATCGCGGAATGCTCAAGTGGCGGGAAGCTGGAGCTGTATTTGGCACAAGGAGTCTCGTTCGAGCACAAGAAACTCGTACTCCGCCACTTTGAGGGTACCCACTCAAAGGTCCGAGCCTCGGAAACCCTCTTCGGATACATGTGGCGATCGATCCGGACGCTCGACGACACGAAGCTGCACGGCAATATCAGTCGTTGTTTCAATCTTTGCAAGTTGATCTTGATTGGCATGCGTACAGCAAACGAACCGCAATGAAGTCAGCTCCAGGTTTCTGCCTGTCCGGCTATGCTTTCCATTTCGGAATCGCCAACATACCATTCGGCATCGCATCTTCGTCGCTGCATCCACGGTCGCAATGCGTTTCCAGATTCGAAGATACCGTGATCTTTCTGGCAGACATCCAGACGCTTTCCGATGGCCTATGCTCGGCCGTCGTCTTCTCGCAGCCAACGCTGAACGACTTCGCTGCCCTCCCGCGGAAGATTCATCAGGAAGTGCGGAGACGAATACAGCAGCTTCTCGCACGAGAGCCTTCTCAATTCTCCGTCAACGCCCTTGAACATATCTCCGCTGTCAAAATGGCTCTCCCGGTCCGCAGCGGCGACTTCTCCGATTTCAGCTGCTCAGCGGACCACGTATTCAACGCTTCCGAGGCAATGACGGGATTGCGTTCGCATCCGCCTTCCTTCTATCACCAGCCAGTCGGATATGCTGGGCGTTGCAGCAGTTTGGATGTCTCTGGCAGTGCGCAAGGGAGGCCCCTTGGACAGTTTTGGGCGGGCAAGCCAGGCAACAGCGAAATTGTGTTTGGGCCTTCGCGGTGTATGGATTATGAGCTTGAAGTTGGTGCGATTGTGGGAAAGCCCCTCGGGAGGCGAGAGAGGTTGTGTGCTAAGAATGCTGCGGAGCATATCTTCGGGTTTGTGCTGATCAATGATTGGAGTGGTGAGTTGAAATCTTTTCCCACGGAAGTAGTAGATGAGAAGAAGCCTGCCTTTGCTGATCAAAGCGATCGCAGCTCGCGACATTCAGGGCTTCGAGATGAACCCTCTCGGGCCTTTGAACGGGAAGAATCTCGGGACCAGCGTATCGCCGTGGGTCATCACGCTCGATGCGCTGGAGCCCTTCCATACCGCTCCGATGCCACGAAAAGCTGGCGTACCTGTTCGAGCATATCTTGACGGCGGTCAACCACGCAACATCCAGCTTCAGATTCACATCACACCTTCCGGCGAAAAAGCAGCAACGACTGTGTGTCGATCTAATACGGCCCACCTATACTGGACACTGGAGCAGTGTATGACACAGCAAGCGCTTGCCGGCTGTGGATTGCAAACAGGAGACCTGATCGCTACGGGGACCGTCAGTGGGCCCAGAGGGGAGCAGCATGGATGCTTGATGGAGTCCATGAAGGCTGGCACGACGCCACCACGCGGGTATCTTGATGATGGCGAGACGGTCGTGCTGGATGGCTATTGTGGTGAAGGCGTCGGCTTTGGAGAATGTGTGGGTACGCTGATGCCGGCCAAGGATATTGCTGAGTAAGTTCCGAAGCGAAGAGCCTGCTATACACCTTGCTTGTCGTGCGTACGTACAATCACGCTGTGATCGACGATGGTACGGCTTGGCATTCACTTTCGAAGGTTTCGACTAGCCAAACCTTCTTCCTCACGTCATCTTCCATTCTTCCGATCTGGAGATCAAACTCCACCACTTCCTCCCTCAACGACAACATTGCATGGAATTTGAGACGAGACGAGAGAGGGCGAGAGAGAGCGACATGTGGAGTACTAAGTTCCCCTCATTTGTGTGGAGCTGCAATGCGGAACTGCTGGCTCCATCATATCTGCCCCACCTGTCGCTTGAGTGCTTTCCCCCACGGAGATCCGCCATACATTTTATTTCCACTTGGTTCCGTATCCTGCCATCCGCAGTTTGATCCGAACAGACGCCATCACGACCACCACCTCCGTCGGACACTGGGAGCGCCCCTACGACACACGGTCCCATGTCTTCCGAAAGACTGCATCCGTGTTCCATCTGCCAAAGGACCTATGAGCGAGCAGACCATTTGCATAGACACATCAAGTCTCGTAAGCGATCTTCAGACGTCTTTGACCGGGCATACTTGATCAGGGGCTTATGCGATTGGTCCAGACGACAACGAACGGGCATACAAGTGTCCAATATGTGGAAAAGGCTTCAACCGAGCGTGAGTTTTCGTGACCTCCCGCAACGTCTGCTCCGGTAATGCTCCGATGCATTGCGGACGAAACCAGTGTGGCATACATCTGCTGCACACCGTTGCTGACGCTTCACCACTTTCAAGCGATCTCCTCAACCGTCATCGCGCCTCTCACGAAAGCGCCGAACACGGTGAGCGCCCTGTGAGAAGGAGGACCGAGAAAGCTTGCCAAGCTTGCATTCGCTCCAAGACGAAATGCGAGGAGGAGAGACCATGTCAGGTAAGCTTGAAGTTTCGTCGGCCTCGCAACCGTTAGCTCCGTGCCTGTGCGCTGCCCGTGAACGATGCAACTTTCTCACGTCGGGATTGACCTGAAGACAGCGTTGCAAAACTCGCAACATTGAATGCGTCCAGGCGCAGGAGAGACAACAGGAACGACGAAGTGACTCCGTCCAAGATGGGGGGGGAATGGAGTATGAAAATGCTCCTAGAGTCAACAACGACTTCAGTGGAGATGTTGGCGTTGATCCTATGGCCTTCGAGTCTACATTCCCAGAGTTCTTCGAACAGATTATGATGCCATTCGAAGGCAGCCGCAGTACCTCCAACAACATTCTTCGTCCTCCAGATGTGTCAAATCTCACGCAGGACTTCAGCTTCAATGCTACCGACTTTGATTTCTCTCTCCTGGATGACCCGGCGGTGTGGAACACGACGTCGTTCCAGGAAGCTACCGGTGACCCAGCAATCTCATCAGACGGCCCAAGTGCCCAGGCTGGCTCGCGATCTGAAGCTCTGAAGCGCTCGCCTTGGTCATGGAACAATTGGGTACCTCCTTCCGGGGTGGGTGCGTTCGCAGGACATGATGAGTTGAACGTGCACGAAGACCGTGTCAATGCTGCGGATCAACTCACAAGTCCAGGCTCACAACAGATCTCGTACTGCTCACTCGAGCAAAGTAACAGGGACCAGATGATAAGAACTGTCACAAAGTGTACGGCGTTGTGAGTCCTCTCCACTTCGACTGTAGCTGCAGACTATGCTGACAATCTCAAGGTCTATGGCTTCGTTTCCTTCGTTGCAGCTACTGGAGGATCTTGTCAATGTCTGCTTACTGGAAGATGCTCACGCCATTGATTCACATATCCATATTCCCAGCTTCGACACGCGAAAGACAAGGACGGAATTATTGCTAGCCATGGTGGCGAGAGGATCAGCCTTCGTCAGCTTTCCGCCAATCTGGAAGATGGGTATGGTACTGCAGGATGTCGTCCGCTACGCCATCGGCGAGGAGTTCGAGAAAGACAACAGCGTTACACGAGAGCTGCAAGCGGTACAAGTCTCTATTATGTGGGTTACCACCGGTGTTTGGGGCGGATTCCGGCGGACGGTCGAGATCTCTGCCTCTTTCCTGCAACCTCCGGTGACCATGCTTGGTTGGTCGAATGCGTTCTCTCGCTCGCAATACCTCGACATCTCCCCCACTCCCGAGGATTCCTCCGAAGTGCTCGATCAGAAGTGGCTGGCCTGGTCTGAGCAGGAAGCCAGAAAGCGGCTTGTCTTCCATACGTTCTTGCACGATTCGCAAGTCATGCTTGTACATATGAGACCTGCTCTCATCTCTCCAACACAAATGCATCTGCCGATACCGGCCGCCAGGGACCTCTGGCTGGCATCGAATTGCCATGCCTGGCGCAGTGCATTTCTCGCGCAGAAACTCGCAGAAGGGGGAACGAGGCCTTCTACTATCGAGATATTCAGTGACCCTGAGTTATTGTCGCAACTGGAGCGTCCCACCGACACTTCGCTGTGCCACATGTTGGTCGCTTACTCCCTAGCTCACGAAGTCTTCGAGTATCGTCAGCAAGCTCAGATGTTGCAACACGCTGGAGATCGCCGGCGGCGAGACAAGGGCTTATCGCACATGAGCAAGTTACGAGACCTGTAAAACACTCTCCTTGCCATACATGCAGAACTGTGCTAATTCGCCTTCAGATATGACGATCTCACTACTCTGTTGACATCCGTCGAAACAGACTCCTCTTCCCCGACAGGAATCTCCTTTGTCCTCGAATTCCTTATGATGCTCCTACACGTATCTCTCGACGACATCCAAGTCTTTGCAGGACGATCAGGCGAGGACGAGGCTCGAAGAGTGTACCCGCAAGTACGGACCTGGACACAAGAGGCTGAATCCCGGAGGGCAATCTGGCACGCTAGACAGGTTCTCCGGAATGCAAAGAAGTTCGACAAAACACGACTACGAGACTTCTACGCCGTAGCCTTGTACCATTCCACGCTCGTTCTCTGGGTCTGGGGCATGATCACTTCCGGCACAAGTCGACAAAGCGGAGTTGCTGATGCCTCCAAGACACAAGCCAGAATACTTCTGGATAGTCCAGAAGATAGATCAACGAAAGCCTTCGTCCAACTCGGCCACGGTACTCCCGGGCTTCAATTTGCTCACACACCGCCGAATGACATGTCGGGCGATATCTCGCCCAATCGATAATGTGGGCCGATTTTGCGCGCTGTCCAATTCCAGATGTGTTATGGCCACCGCTGCTGCCGTGCTCAGGGGCAATTTCCCGCATACCAAGGGCGGCTTGCCACCGTTGGTGGGAAACTTGGCCAGTCTATTGGATGATCTGGGGACCTTACCGACATGAGTTTGTGTGTTTTGGAAATAGGAGTATTCTTGCGCCAATCCTGACAGGACATCTAGGAAGGAAGGTTGATGACTCGAAGAGATGAAGATGGAGAGATCGCCATCCGCTCTTCTGAGTTCTAATGCTTCGTCTCTTCCCTCAGGTTCATTGCACCAAAGAAGACATCAGCTCCACAGTCCCTTTCAATCAAAACGGAGCGATCAGCGGGCCATCGATGGCCTTCCCTCAGTCTTACTCATAGCATACTTTCCAGTATACTGCCTGATCTTCTTCCCATAAATATAAGCCGGAATTCCCATCAACCCAAAGAAGGCCGTAAGCCCAGCGTAAGTGCCAAAAGAGCCATCGTAGCCATTTGTCTCGATGAACTTGGCCACGCCATAACTCGTACCGAAGCTGATGAAACCACGGAAAGCGGTGATGACCACTAACACTGGAGCTGCTCGTGCAGGATAGGAGTCGAGAAGGTAAGTGACTCCAACGATGTTCGCACCTACGAAGCCGAAGTAGTAGCCAGCATAGGCGAACACGATGGCGAACCAATGGTAGTCCTTTTGTTGGGTCAGTCGGTCAGCCATACTTGGAGAGCGGTATCCAGCGATATCTACTTACATTGGGATGTGCTCCTGCTTGTCCGTAAACAACGGCGGAGATCACTCCAACGACAATGGGAATGCCGAGTGGAAGAATGCGGCTCTCCGGCTGGTAAGAATGTCAGAACAATGCAAGCAGCATGTGGTCGTTCCGGAGCTTACCTCATGGATCCCACCATTACGACGGGCTTTCCATCTCATGATCCAGTCCGAACCATTGCCGAGCATTGGTAAGGCGACCAAGGCGGTAACAATCTGGCTGACCGTTACGTAGGAAGCTTGATTGTCTCCAAAGCTGTACGGTGCATCGGTGATGATCTTGCCGTACGTCGTGCCCATTGCAATGTTGATGCCGAGCGTTACGCCGTTGAGTAAGAATGCCCACATGACATTCGGAAACAGCATGATTTGGAAGGTATGCTACTCCGGTCAGCGGTTTGGTCGGGTGGAACTTTCAAGAAGCTTACAACAAAGGTCCAGTATCCTTCCGCCCAGTCCGGCTTGACTGAGAAGACAACCATATCGCTGCGTAAGCTTCTCGCTTGGTAGTTCACGAAGTCCAAAGCAGGGCGGTCTGCCATCCTGACTGGGCGCGATGGAGTAGCACGGTCGGTGATGTTGTTTTGGGGATCGTCTGCAGTCCTTTGGCCGTAAGCGGCGAGCGACCGGTCGTACTTGGACTCAGGCACAAGGAATACTGAGAGAACGAGCACGATGGCGCAGACGCCGGCACCCATGCTACGATAGTCGACGATATTAGCTTGACACGAAACATCAGGTGTCTGGTCTACTCACATATACCAATTACCAGGTCCAATAGCTCCCGCGATTGGGGAGGCAAAGACCGAGAACACAGCCGTAACGACGGTCTGACCAGCAGATTGCCACATCAAGAACGTAGAGCGCTCGTGAAGAAAGTGGACCTCCTGAATCATCATCGGAACCAAGGCCTCGCTTTGGCCAGCCGCAAGACCAAGGATCATTCGTACTGCCAGATGTTGATTGTAGTTCTTCACATAGGCAGCTCCGATTCCAGAGACGACCAGCAATGCGCATGAGAACAGGTAGACCGGCCTTCGACCGATCGACATGGCTATTGGCATCAAGATGAGGTTACCAATGCCCATGACTAAAACAGAATGGCAGAAGGGTTAGCAGTGGCTCATGCGCAGAGCTGGCATCATCCGAGAGACAATCTCGGACGGCTACAGGCCTTTCGTTCTTCGGTTTTCTTACACATGGACGGGTATGTCATGAGAGCGGTGATATCGGCGTAGGAGGCACCGTCTGCGTAGAATTAGATGGCGTTCCAGTCTTTGATTTGGCAGACTCACGTTCAGCGTAATCCGGAATGTAGAAGTTGAGAAGACCACCGAAGCCACTGACTAAAGTCAGACCGACCGAAGAAACTAGTATTACTGGTCAGCTTTTTCACTGTCGAGCAGTGGAAGGACAAAGACCGTACAAAGTGTCAAAAGGACAACGAAGACAATCTTCCTCCAACGTGGTAGATTCAACGGATCTTCGAAGGGAGCTATCAGTATGGCGGCCATCACTTCGAGGAAGTAGAGAGGGCACCTCTGGGATCTGCACTCGGTGCCGGTACAAGGAATATCTCCTTTGTGTCGGTGATGGTCACCGTACCCATGGCTGCGGGCTCTTGATGGACGCCTTTACCGCTCTCATCGTCAAAACATTCGTAACGATCGACGGTTGTTTGAAGCTTCTTCTCCATGTTGATGGCTGCACGGAAGGGTCAGGCGAACGGTTGGATGGTTCAAGATGGAGTCGTGGAACGATCAAGTGGCATATGGCATGGTTTATGACCACTCTGCATTTATCTCAACGACCGCACGAGCACCACTACGCACATGCACCCCAGATATGCCCAGAGTACGAACGAGGGGAAGTCGTGGGGAACGCCTGGAGAAGGTCGGGGCGTACATTCGGAATTTGCGGGCTATGGCTCGAACGGGAAGGCAATGCATCCTTGATGGGCAGATGCTGAGAAGAGCCGAGTGAACATTGAGATACCACTCTCTCAAGCTACTTGGCACGATTGTGTCGACACGAGCCAGGCTGCTCGGTGTTCTAGGCGAGAGATATCTGCATAACCGAGACGCCCACTCTTCCGCCGACGAACTAGATCCTCTTTCCTGAGTACCCACCGTCGAAGAACTCGAACTCCCATCTTGACTGCCCACACTTGGCTGCCCGCATTTGATTGCCCACTTCTGACTGCCCACGTTCCGTGTTGCGACAATTCTCGGCGTTGCTGCGAAGCACCATGGCCAACAGCCCGAAGGAATTCGTTTAACCGTCATCTAGATAGTCGTAAGTTCTCCCAGCGGTGCGAATCAGGCGTGGAGCTAATGTATAATATACAGACCGGAACGAGAGGAGTTTCAAATGCTCAAAGTGTCCTCGCAGCTTCAATCGTCGAGACTTGCTCTTGCGACATCAGACATCGCACGATAAGAACGATGCTCTTGGACGAGCTGGACCAAGTCGACCTTCAATCCGAGCCGCCAAAGCTTGCGATCCATGTGTTGTGTCGAAGCTCAAGTGCGACGATAATCGTCCTTGCCAACGCTGCACAAAGCGCAACGTCTTGTGCACCACCGACGGTATTCCAACGGTAGGTGTTCCAAACGACCATGATGAAGCATCGGGGAACTTCTCAAACGGCTGTCAAGAGAGGCGGAAGAGACAGCTGTCGGCCATTTCGTTGCAACAAGCGGACGAGATTTCGGATCCTGCTCAAGATATCGACTCTGTTCTGGATAGAGATGGCAACATAAATGAACAGTCGGACAGTCTGAATCAATGGGATACTGCCGCTTGGGACTCAATGCTACCATTCCCTCCCTTCTTTGAGCAGATCATGGCTCCAGACTTTGTCGCTTCTCAATCTCAGGTGACTCCGGACATCTTTAGCCTCATGCCGGACCAAGACTGGTTGTCAGAGGGCACTGATATCTTCGGCGTCGACTTTACACCCACCATTGACCAAGCAATACAATCTCAAGTAGGCCACCTATCGCTACCCACCGCTCAAGGAGAGCACACCGAGCCCAACATTCCACCTACAAAGGACAACGCAAAGGAGCGGTTTGCCATATTTGAGCGCTCACCATGGCTGTGGAAGCCGGAAGTAAACTCCAATGCATTCAGTGAGCATGAAGTTCTTCCCCTGGACGAGCGGCAGGTAGACATGGCAAAGTCGCCTCATCAACGGTTTTTGCCCCCTCTTGCACTACCGGACGAACTGTCCTCTCAGAGTCGTGACCGAATCTTCCAATTGGTGTTGAAGACGGCGAAGTCGCATGTCATCATACCGACGTTCCCATCTACGACATGCCTGAACATGCTGCTAGAAGTCGGACTCGCAAAGAGACTGGAAGTCGATCCCTGGATACATCCATATACATTCAACTCAGAGACCTCCCGAACAGAGCTACTCGTAGCCCTCATTGCCGCTGGATGTATCTGCTTTGGCATTCCGAGCGTTTCAAAAACAGGCCTTGTACTGTTTGAGATCGCTCGAGTCGCTCTTCATCGACTGGCAGAAGAGGACAACAGTGTCATTCGTGATCTACAGTATCTACAAGCCTACATGCTTTGGGTCGAAGTAACAGCATTTTGCGGATTCAAGCGGAAGATGGAGATCGGAGAGCACAGCTTGCAGCCCCTTGTTACCGGACTCCGTCGTGCGGGAAAATTCGATCGGGCAGCATATACAAAGATTGAGCCTGCGGCAGACGACCAGGAACACGTCTTGAAGTCCAAGTGGGAGGCCTGGATTGAGATGGAGTCATACAAAAGGTGAGTCTGTCTGAAGATGAACGAACGAGCCCGTTAGCTGACACGCATTTAGACTTGTGCACCACCTCTTCGATCACGACATGTACACCACTCATGCCAAGCATCGCAATCCATTGATCTCCTACGCCGAAGTCTCCCTTCCACTGCCTGCATGCCGTGAGCTCTGGCTTGCACGCTCTCCAGAGACCTGGCGATCGGCATTCCTCTTTGTGAACCTAGATGCCAATGCCGAACCTCTTGCGTTGCGAGATCTCCTGGCCGACTGTCATCTCTTGAACTACTTGCCGAAATGCTTCGACGCCCGATTGGCTCGTAATGCACATTTGTGTGGGTTGGCTGCGCAGACGTGGGAGTACCACCAGCAATCGACAATGCTCGCTAGCAAACATGCTGGATCAAACCCGGAGGCACAACTATATGTCCAGCTACAACACAAAAGGCTGTAAGTCTCCGACTCGAATCCAAATCGACCTCCCTGACAGACACTAGCTATCAATCCCTCGATGAAGCTCAACATGCGTTGAAGGAAGACCTCACTGTCACTCGCTTACTGGGCGAGTTTCTCAAGATGAGCTTGCATGCCAGTACCGATACGATCGCCCGCTTTGCGGGAAAGTGCGGCGAAGCAGAAGCCCGTCGAGCGTATCAAGACCTTCAGTCATGGCGGGATACTAAGGCAGCTCGGTCAGCAATCTGTCATGCTGCTCAAGTGGTAAGGTTGGCGCGAGAAGTGCCTCCCTTCCAGCTTCGAGGCTGTGATTCATTCCTTCTATACCATTCGATCATGGTACTCTGGACCTACAGTATGTTGCATCGTGTACCTACAGGACGACCTCGAAAAGGGCTCCACGCAAGCACAGAGCACGAGAATCGCGTATACCTTGATGACGACGACAACGAGCAAAGGACGGCTTTTGTGCATATGGACGTTGGAAACCCGTGCGTACGGCTCATCGATCGTCCTGAACGTTCCTCACGGGCGAATAGAATCGATGCCGACTACTGTGACCTGAGATATCCTCAAGCAGTCATGGCGATGGGAGTCAAGGTATTCGAGGGGAACCTCCCAAATGAGACACGGCAGAATATGCCACAGCTGATCAAATCACTGTGTGCGCTTTTGAGTGGACTTGGGAGTTTGACAGATGTATAGGGCTCAGATCACAAGGCCTTAACCTTCACACGAACGGACAGATCAATGCAGGGACCACTCGGCATATACTACCATGATTTGAACTGTGCCAGAGAATGTAGGGACGCCCAAGTGATGATCGTGGGACACCCAAGTGATGATCGTAGGACTGATGTCTTCTTCTAAAAGCGTACGATTGACCGTTCAATTATCTTTCTACCCCGGTCAAATAGCATCTTTCCGCAAGAGGAACTGCATAGGCACAAGGCAATCAGCCGCATCTGGATTTCGAAGTGAGGAAACGCCAGCAGGCTTGATGACCCGCTTTCTCTCCATAGTTCGATTCGGGGTACATTCTATAAATCGATTCGAACGAACCCACTTGATCAATAAGCCTCGACGGCGGCGAGTTGTAGCATTCGCTTGCTGATTTGAGGTTTCTCCAATGGCTCAGTGCGGTTCAAAGGATCCACCTCACCATTCCTCATGGGCAAGCCGGTTTCGCGAATGTTGCAATGCGGCCAGTGCTAAAGAAGGGCAAGTCAGCGACCAGGATAACATGCAGTGCCAATCCGGTGCAGGAAGGAGAAATCTTACAGTAGTGCCCTGCCATCTCTTGAAGAGCTCGCCTTTGAGCTTCAGATCGTCCGGTTTGGCAAACTTGGCGGGAGTCATGCAGACATATTGCACATGGCGGATGAGATCGCCTTGTGGAAAGCATGCGTAATGCATGGTGCGAGAATCCCAAATAGCCTTGGAAAAAAAAAACCGAGTCAGTATGCTGATGTAAAGTAGAGCTTTGTGGCTTCTTACCATGTCTCCGGGCTCCATGTTCACCTTGACCAATTCGCAGCCATGGTCTTTGAACCACTGAACGTCTTGCTCCCTGAAGATGAAGAGATCCTTGAAATTGGCTTCCTCGGGCGGCTTGTCCTCGTGGTCATCTTGCTCTCTCTTCTCGGCGAAGAACTGATCGAAGAGTTTGCTGCTGCCTTTCATCACAATCAAGCCGCCGTCGTCCGGACCATTCGGCTGATAGTTGAGCAGGCCTTGGACGCACTGCATTCCTTTCCGCTCCGGGCTCTGATCGCAGTGCGGCCAAGGACTCCATGTGAGATCCTTTTGCCTTGGAAGAGTGATGTTCATGCCGTCGAAGGAGGACAGAAGTTCGTCCGTTCCCCACAGCTGCTGGAAGACTTGTTGCACCTTGGGCTCCAGTCTAGCCTCCCAAACGAAGCGTTCATGACTGGAACAGTACGAAAAGTACATGCCGCCTTTGAAGGAAACAGGCAAGTGTTCGCTCGTCCAGGTCGACTCGTCGTTGGGATCGAAGCCCAGGCCAAAACTTTGGAGCCACTCGATCTGCTTCTGACGGTAGTACTCTGCCCTCTCTGGAGCAACGACATTCTTGATGATGGCGAATCCATCGCGGTGGAAGTCGTCCCGCCAGTCTCCGTGCTTCTTGCCGTCGTGCTGGATCAGGTCAACGCCAGAGTCCGGAATCGGATCGTTTGCGTGAGGAGCCATGATTCTAGATTGGTCGATGTTCAATTTGTGGGCTGTTTGATGCTGTGAAAATCGAGATACTGATACCTGAGATGATGAAATATATGCTCCTCGTAGCTTTCGTTCCCGAAATCCGCCTGCCATGTCTCATGATCCCTGATGTGGGATCCGCTCATCGGACTCGTTGTGGGGAGCGGGGAAAAAGAGGAGAGCGGAGAGTGGAGAGCGTCGAATGCTCCACTCCTTCGTCTCGGAACTTGTGGGCGTCAATGGGTGGACAACAAACGCACCTCGGTGGAGCCAAACATCGCGTCTTCCTCGACGCGGATCGAAGTCTCGATCGGCAGTTGTTGACCCGATGCCATTGACGGCAAGCTGGCAGGTTCGTTCAAGGCAAACACATAATCTCTTCTCTCCCGAATCTGTCATTGACTGTCCACAGTTCTACCTCAACATCACATCCCTCCGGACAAACACCGTCGACTCTGACAACATGCCAGTCCCTGTTCAAATCGCATACAAGCCCATTGGCAAACCCGAACTTGGAGTGAACAACTATCAAGGCTTTCAGCCCGGCAAAACTGAGGTACTTCCAAAGGGTTGGAATGGCTATGGAGCAAAAGCACTGGAAAGCGACATTCGGGTTGATCATGATGTCGAGATCGTTGTAAGGGACGGTGCTCGATTGTATGTCGATATTTACAGGCCGGAAGGTTCTTCCGAGAAGCTTCCTGCTGTCGTTGGATGGTCGTGCTACGGCAAGAAGTACAGCGCCCTCGAGATGCTTCCCATGACCGTTTGGGGATGCTGCGTTCGAAAGGACCGCTTGTCTGGAATCGAGAAGTTCGAAGGACTTGACCCACAGATCTGGTGTCCTCGAGGTTATGCGATCGTCTCCGTTGACTCTCGTGGAACCGGTAACAGCGACGGAGCCATTCCACTTATGGGATCTCAGGATGCGGAAGATGCATACGATGTCGTCGAGGCGTTGGCGAAGATGGACTGGTGTAGTGGCAAGGTAGGCATGGCGGGCAATTCCGGTGAGTATCTTCGGTTTGAAAGCGCGGTCTTCAAAGGACTAACATTGGGCCGGCAGCACTTGCAATCATCCAATGGGCCACTGCGGCACTGCAACCGCCTTCCCTCGCTGCCATCGCCCCATGGGAGGGCTCTGGGGATCTCTTCCGAGAACAATTCTGCCGAGGAGGTGTATTCTCTATGAGCAACTTCGACCTGATTACTCGAGAGATCATCAAAGGACACGTCGGCGTGGAGGACATGGCAGAGATGTATCGACGCAGTCCTCTGGCCAATGCGTACTGGAACGACAAGCGGCCTGATATGAAGAAGATCATATGTCCCACATTCATCTCGGGATCCGACTTCAGCTCCATCCACACCATGGGCGCCGTTCGTGGTTGGCTGGAAGTCCAAGGCAAGAAGTGGATACGCTGGAGCAGTCACCAAGAGTGGTACGAGCTGTACTGCGATGACCACGCGGATGCAGAGTTGCATCAATACTTCGATCGCTTCCTCAAGGACGTCCAGAACGACTTCGAGGAGAAGATGCCAAAGGTCCGCTGGTCCGCTTTGCAGTTTGGTGATCGTGAGGCCATTGACAACATCGAGTACTCCGACTTTCCAGTCCCGAACACGGAGTACAGGGAGTACTTTCTCCACAACAAGACTCTCAATCCAGAACCAGCCAGCAGCAGCGCCCTTGCAACATACAACTCCGAAGATGGCAAAGACGTTGCCGACTTCACCTTCACCTTTCAAGAACGCACCAGACTTATCGGTCTTCCCAAGGCCATCCTTTACATGTCCTGCGAAGACCACGACGACATGAATGTCTTTGTCCAACTTCGCAAGCGAGACAAGGACGGCAATCTGTTATACCACCTCTGTTTCCCATTCGACGCAACTCCCGTCAAATCGATCGCAGAGATCCCGGAAAAGCAGCGCCAGAGTACGAACCTGCACAATGGATCCGTGGGAGTTTTGCGCGCCTCTCATCGAGCTTTCGATCCGGAACGCAGTATTCATCCTCAATTTCCCTTCCATCCACATGACATTGAAGAGAAGATTCCTTCGGGCGAGATTGTCCGTCTCGAGATTGGTATTTGGTGTATGGGAGTCGATTTTGATGCGGGCGAATCGATATCTGTTCAGGTGAGTGGCTAGACCGCTATGTCTTCCCTTGAGACATCACTGACTTGCCTAGGTCTCTGGCCAATTTCCCGCCATCGCCGAATACCATGAGTGGTCCGAACCTCGCCCAGACCACGAGTTGAACAAAGGCAGACACAACATCCACATGTCTCCGGATCATCCCAGCAGCATCATTCTGCCAATCGTGCCGCTGTGATACAGTCTGGACGGGCTCGAGAAATGGTAGTCGTAGAAGTTAGACCTAGGTATAAATGGACTTCACGCCCACGTATCACCTCCACAACACAAAGCCTCGTTCGACGACATCAGCAATCTTTGGAGTATGCGTCGATGTTCCTGCTAAGTACGAGACTGAGCGGGACGGTCATGCATGCGTTCGGGTATATAGGCAAGTCAGTAGAACGAACAAGCAGGCAGACTTGTGCGTATATACGTACAGGTGTCTTAGTCGGATTACCATATAGGCTTGCAGGCGAACACAGAAGCAGAGGAAAGCTTGACTGGGAACGACGTTGATTGCTGAGTAAAGTGTTGGACCATCGCTCATCCGCAACCGGTGTACCTCTCCAGAAGAGTCGCTCTCGACATCATGCCTCCGCGGGCTGTACCCGCTGACTCTGCCATTCCTTCGCGCCTTTATATAAGCAGTTGTAATCCATGAACTCGTCCGGTCGCCTTTGAATTCATCAGCATATGGACTCAGGGAAACCAAGTCGACAGCAACTCACATCTTCACCTCATTGCTCCCCTTCTCAGTCGGAGGCCTAGCCGCATCCCGGCTGTACTTCTGTATCAAAGTCGCTCTCTCGTACCGACATTTGAATACTTGTTGCAGCAAGCTCATCACTTCCTCAATGGACGGAACGGCTTTCACGCCTTTAAAGAACGCTCCCAGCGCCTCCGCATCCTCTATCGCCTGGCTTGCGCCTTGGCCTTGAGTGGGAAGCATGGCATGGGCTGCATCACCGATCAAGATGACTCTTCCGTTCGTCCAGGTCCGAAGAGGAGGGAGATCTCTCAGCTGCCAAAGACCAAGACCCTTGGCCAATCTGAATGGTTGTTTGACCCAGTCCGGGAAGTCCTTGAACGACTGGTACGGAAGTCAGCAGATGTGTCGGAAGCGAATCTCCAAGTACTGCTATCTCCGTGATCTCGCTCAGACCAATCTGCACGACTTGCACCTCAGTGGCTCGGAACGTGCAGTTGTCGCAGGAGAGCGGAGATTCCACAGCTGGGTACTTACCTGCAAAGCTTTTGAAAGGTCTCCCGTCGACCTCCACGATTGTTTATCGTCGGCATGCTCGTTCATACGTTCATCCGGAACGAGACCGACAATGCTGTAAACAGAGGATTCTCTTGCCGGACCCGAAATCAGGCGACACTCATGGGCGAAAAGCATGGAAGTATAGGGATTCCTCGGCTGAATATTGGAACAAAAGTCCGGTGCTTCCTTCTCCAATTGCTCGGTTGGGAGCATAAAGCGGTAAAGGGACAAGCCGGTCGGGACAGGATGAACGTCTGCAGGAGCCAAGTGTGGAAGTCAGCAGATGTTTCAAGATATTCAAGTGACGAGGAAAGATGACATGTTGTGTCTCCGTCAACCCGCGTGAACTGCATTGTACGACTTGCGCTTCCGTGCCTTGGTGCGTGCAAGTCGAGCCGGAGAACGGAAACACGCCTCTCATACACATACCTTCGCCAAGCACGCAGCATCGCAGCATACTGTGTATGCCGTCAGCCCCAACGATCAAGTCGGCTGTGAGCTCCTCGCCATTCTCCAACACGACGATCCCAGCTTCGCACTCGCAGGAAACCACCCGACTCGACACTCGGATATCCACCGGCGGTCCATTCCTCTCTCCCGACATCGCCGCTTGCTTCAAACACTCATGTAGATCCTGCCGATGGTACATCACCCGATCCGCTCCATACTTCGACTTCGCACCCAACGGAATCTCACCAACCTTCTCGCCATCAACGTTAAAGATCCGAAACCCTCGATCGACCATGCCTCTCGCTCGGCCCAACAACCCTCCCAATTTCCACTCCTCTCCCAATACCCTCGTCGCATTCGGCTGAAGAGATATCGTAGCTCCAATCTCAGCATGCAGTTTCGACTGCTCGAGGATGGTGATTTGTCGGCCTGGAGCTCGGAGTGCAATTGCGGCCGATGTTCCTGCGATACCGCCGCCGACAATGATGATCCGGAACGGCGGTGAGAAGGCCATTTTGAACGGTGTCGGGCAGGATTGGGAAGCTGAAGATGGTTGAGAGGGTGATTGCTTTGATGAGGGTGAGTTGGTTCATTGCTGGGAGTGTGTACTCGGGTCAATGAACAGCATCAACCGAGCTATACATTCGTTCTGAATAGATTGAACTGCCGTGCATCGTTCGCTCGGCTCAGATCGATGGTCTGAATGCTTGGATACATGTGGGCTGCTACCATGCAAACTTCTCCTCTTCGGAAAGTGGGCGGCTCGCCACATATTCCGAATGGTCCAGTCCTAGAATACAGTACCGGAACGTGGGCAAGACCGGGGTGTATGTTGGGAAGCTTAACACGCGGAAAATGTGGTGAATTGTGTCCAAGCAGAACCGCCCAAGGACGAGGCGAGCTTTTCGTGAAGGGGCGAATCTTGTCCAGTTGCATCGGCTAGATATATCGGCACCTGCGACTTCTCTTCATTTGGACATAGCTCTTTCAGATATCGACCCACCTTCAGCAAAACACAAAACACAAACCAGCCATGTCGTCCACAACGACGGAGACTGTTCAATCGATCAAGGTCAAAGCACCGTCCCAGGCGCTCAAGGTCGATGGTACCGACCCAGCCTATGGCGACTGGAGAGATGACCTCGCCCGAGATGGCTACGCAGTGATCGAGGGAGCAATCCCTCGTGAAAGAGCGGACAAATACGCCGATGCAATGTTCAGCTGGCTTGAGGGATTGTGAGTCGGACCATTCGAGGTCGTGTCGCATGCGCTCACCGTTCTCCAGCAATCTTGGCTTCGATCGCAACGATCTGTCAACTGTCCACAAAGACAAGCTACCACACATTACCGAGAAAGGCATGTGCTTGCAGTACGCCGTTACGCACGAAGACTTTGCCTGGGCGATGCGCGGCGAGCCTGGCGTTGTTGGAGCTTTCGAAAAAGTGTACGATACCGAGGATCTGATCGTGTCGTTCGATGCCATCAATTTCAGCTTTCCCAAGTAAGCCAGACTTGGCTGGAACTCCATCCGAGATTGCTCTCTGACATCCCGTAACAGCCGCAAGGACATTCCCGAGAACAAGCCGTGGCCGCACCAAGACCAAGACCCCCTCAAGCCTGGGTTCAGGTGCCTCCAAGGCCTAGTGAACGTTCTCCCGAATGGTCCTAAGGATGGCGGTCTGATAGTCTGCAAAGGCGGTCATTTGGCTTCCTCGGAGTTCCATCGCATCTTCGCGGACGAACCCCGAATCCCGGCATGGACGCCAGAATGGTTCGGATTCACGCCCGCGGGTATGGGATGGCTTGACCAGCAAGGCTACAAATGGGAAAAGGTCTGCGCCGAGCCTGGAGATCTCCTTGTAAGTTGACCGAAGAGCAGGAGGCTTGCAGCTGGCCGAGTTTGTCTCTCGGTCTATTACAGCAGGTCTTGGTCCACCCGTGACCGTTTCGAATCCGCCACATCGCTGACCTTTCGTCCTTCTCTTTCAGGTATGGGACTCCCGCACGCCACACTACAACCTCCCCTCTGAATCGACGTCGCCGCGGTTCGCCGTATACACTTGCTACATGCCGGTGGAGGTCGCAACGCAGGAGGACTTGGTGAGGAAGAAGGAGGCGCTGGAGAAGTGGGCGGGCACCACGCATTGGCCGAACGCAAGGCACGTGGGCGGTAACATCGCGATGAGGGATGGAGTGGAGGACCCGCACAACCGGCCAGAGCCGGTCAACAAGCCGGTGTTCGACGAGAGGACGTGGAAGTTGACGGGTGTGCCGTATATCAAGGCTTGAAGGAGAGGATCGTATGGGATGTGACAGGTAGCATGTGTGCGTATATCATGTCTTGAAGAACTAGATCCTTTGTTGTTGATATGGAGCAGAAGTCCTCCGATCGAAGTCTCGTTGATGCCTGAGGCAGAATATACTTTGGTCATGCCTTATTCCGTTCGTGTGAACGTGCTGTGCCTTCTTCCTTTGTTCTATCTTGACCACGCGTATTGACCCATGGATTCAAGGGTGAGTCTGCCGTCAGATCTAACGGTCATGCTATTGTATTGACCCGCTCTGTTAAGACCTAACCAGGCGATCGTGCAAAACCGAACAGTTGGAGAGAGTGGGACAGCGAGGAAAGGTCGGCGAATTAAGAGACGTTCTTTCATTGCACTCGGATACGTACTCGAGCCTCCGAAGACTATGCTGCGCCGTTGTACGCGAGAGCATTCGGACTGCCCGCGCCAGCGGCCACAATGACATCCTTGGTCGCAAGCTCGACCAAACGCTCGCCCAAGGCAGCGGGAGTTCGAGTACCCTCAAGACCGATGATATAGGCAGCGAGACCAGCAACATGCGGACAAGCCATGGACGTACCCGAGATGGTGTTCGTTGCGGTCTTACCACCGATCCAGGCGCTGCGATACCAACGAGTCAGCAAGACAATCCATGAAAGCATCTCTGGTGGCATGGACCTTACCTCGTGATGTTGACACCAGGTGCGAAGATGTCCACGACAGGTCCAAAATTGCTGAAGCTTGCACGATTGTCATTGCGATCCGTCGCGCCAACAGTGAAGACAGATGGCTCCGAAGCCGGTGATGTTTGACTGGCATCAGCACCGTCGTTTCCAGCTGCGACCACGGTGAAGACACCGGCATCCACGGCTGCTGCAACGGCATCATTCGTGGTCTGCGAGAAACCACCTCCGAGAGACATAGAGATGACGGAACGGGCAGTTCGGCCTTTCTGCTGGGCGTTGTTGATGGCCCTTTAATCGGTCAGCTTTTGTTTTGTTGTTTTCGGGCAATGCCCTCACTGCGACTCACCAATCGATACCCGCAAGCACACCAGAGTTGAGACCAGTCCCGAGAGCACCCAGGACCTTGACGCCGATGATGTTCGCCTTCTTCGCGACGCCGTATGTTGAGCCGGCGACGGTACCGGAGCAGTGAGTACCATGTCTGTGGAATCGTCAGTCATCTGGCCAAACGAAATGCCTTGCGGAAGACTATACTTACCCGTTGAGATCAGTCTTGGGCTCCAACAGAACAAAGCTTGCTCCTACAACCGCACGTCCGCCGAAAACCTCGTGAGCAGTGTTGACTCCGGGGTCAATAACATACACGGTGGAGCCAGCGCCGGCGGAATCATCGTATGTGTAAGTTGAACCTCCGGTCGTGCGACGAGAGATCCGGACAAGGCCATACTCTGCCGGAGATTGCTCGACCAGAGCACGCTGGTTGATCACTGGAGCCGAAGCATATACCTTGGTGTCCGGCTCGATGCTGCGAATAGATGCGAGGTTTGCAACCAGGTTGACGCGATGATCATCGCCATCGAATGCAAAGCCCTTGAAGCTGCCGATGTTGTATGAGTGCTTGGCATCTGCGCCAGTGGCGGTGCGTACTGCAGCGAGCACAGCTGGGAGAGTACCACTGTCGTCGACTCGGGCAATCCAAGAGCCTGGGACTGTCTCGGCAGTTTGGCGTCTGTCGATTGTTGCAGCAGCCAGTACAGCTGGCACTGCCAAGAGGAGGTTGAGGATAGACTGCATGATCGGTATGGTACATACAAACGGCGAGATGAGTTTGCCTTCATCCTGGACGACATTGCCATCTACTTATGTGGCTTTGACTTCTTCAATCTTGCCTGCCTGACCGTTCACCCACAGCGTTCCATCGGTGTACTGCCATAGCTCGGAGCGGCATCGGCCGTGTACATACAATGTATACCATATAGCTGGAGTTGCCCGTGAGGGGGGCCTGTAAATCCTTTCGACATCGAGAAGGAGACAAGACGGTCAAGAGTACCAAGGCGACACAGCTCGTGGGTAGTGCGCAACGGACTGGCAATAGCAGTTCGTACGGGAAAGGGACCTTCCAAGTTCAGACAAGCAGTGTCAGCCACGAGTGCAATGGTGTTATCGCTTGCTTGTGATCGACGAGCGGGTATAAACAGCCTCTCCGGCGACAACTTGCATGCCGCGGCACGAGATGTCTTCTCCAAGGTTATCCAGTTATTCCACCCCATGACGAGCAGATATCGACTGAGTTACTGCCCGACAACAGCGCCCTGGTCGATAAACTAACTCCAGGGATCAGCATTGTATCTCGGGTTGCAGTGACTCAAAAACCAGACTTTGTTCGAGTGGTGGATAGTTCTCCGATAATGTCCACTCTCGGCGCCATAGCTACAGCTTCGTTGTGGCGTCGTTATAGTTCTACAGCGCTTTGGACTTCACGAGCCGAGGTAGAGATATATAGTATGGTCGAGTGTACCGCTGGTCTAGTAAAGCAAACCAGAGACTCGATTCACATCATCAAAAGACAACAAAGAGGCGGAGGATGAGCACATCTGGACTGGACACAAGAGACAAGTCGCCAACGCTTCTGCGTATGTCTATGTAACAGATGAAAGGTCGGTCAATCGATGTGAACCGGAAGACATGTATAGCAAAATCGGCGGTGAAGGGCATCAACTCGCCGGCAGCCTCCCGCCGTCTCTGGTGACAGAGTCTCCCACCAAAGTCCTTTTGCACGGCAACAGTTCCTGTTCTCAAACCAAGAGGAGCCCGGAGCCGAGATAGCAAGGTTCATTCCGGAGTCGCAGGTATGCAGTTGTCGGTGCATGGCCGGTGTCGTTGTTCGGTATATGGAGCGTTGTGACCATTCCTTCGACGCTGCGGGCGTCTCGACTCACGTTTCGACGCCTGAGCGTCTACTTGCAATCCCAACCATTTTGGTGTCCCTGATGGTCGAAGCGCCTGCTCAATGACGTTAGTAATAGATCAGCGGTGCAGCACCATTAGGTTCCTCATACGGCTGGCATTTGCCCGCAAAGTTGCAGTTGTTGAAAGGGCAGCAATCTTCGCCATTATACGTGCACTGATCCTCGGCCATGGCGAAGGCAGCAAGGAGGAGGGCGAAAAGGGCGGTAGACTGCATTGTTGAGGATGGCTCGCTTGGACTGGTGATTGATCGAGTGCAGTTTGGACGTGCTCGAGACGATGATAAAGGAGGAGAGGAGCAGAGCAGATGACTTTGGTATTCAACCTTACTGCTTGCCCATACGTGCCGTATCCGCCCCGGGATGTCCGGAGTTGGACACTGGTCCAGGATGGCCCAGGCTACGTAACACGAAGCCACGTCGTGGGTGTGGGCGCGATCGTCGTTAAAAGCGAGCCTTCGGAAGGATATGCATGGTCGGCGATGTCGAAACCGAAAGAGGGCCGAAGTGTGCGCTCTTTCATCAGATTCTCCTTCCTTACAGCCTCCGTCTTGTCCCTCCTTCTTCGTTGCCGTGTCCACTCACCGCCAACTTCTGATGCGATTGTTATACCCTGCAAGAACAGCGCGGATGGCCGAGCAAGTCCACAAAGGTACAATCCTGGTCCTGTGACTGTCTACGTGTTCAAAGGTAAAAATAACAGGTGTCAGGAGATCACGCTGTTGCTCCCATGTCTCAACACCTGATATCATCAGGTCACATTGTAGAAGGGGGCACCTTCGCCAGACTAGCTGGAGCATCCAGCCGTCGTTCATATAAGCAGCAACGCTTGAGCTTGAGCTGTATCGAGATGTTCTACATGTCCAGGCTCGGACAAGTCGGACTCGGCGCCAGTGGCAATGAGTGCAGTACCGTGGCGAGCGATTCTGTAGCCCCACTGAGGAGAAGCAGGACCGCAAACGACTCTGCATAGCACTGCGCTATTCTGCATCGGCCACACGATGAGATGGGTCCACAAGATGAGCTGGATCAAAGACAAGCCCTTTGAAGAAGAAGACCTGAAAGAGCCGCGCTGGGAATCGTTTGTTGAGATGGAATACCTCAGCAAGAACTACACTTGATCAAGAGCTGGTACTCTTCCCTCACAGAGGGTTTGACGAGGCCAGCATGGAACAGCCAACGAGGGGGAGTGTTGAAATACGGTGGCTGGCAATGGCTGGCTAGCTCCAAATGGTGTATATCAGGATATCTCACTCTCTGTTGGTAGTCAGTTCCTTCAATCAATCACTTGACAAGATATCCTTTCAACAGGTTATGAGCCCGGTGAATCTCAAGCGTCATTGCGTGGACCTACCGCTGAGAACCATCTCCGGTGGGAACTCGGTGGATACGTGGTGAAGAAGAGTCACGGGGAAGGTCGGTTTGAATTGGAGAAGGAGAAGGTATGTACAGCAAGTCGCGGTAGAGAAGGCATCAATGTATCCAGCTTCCTCCTCCCTTGATTCTCCGCCATCAGCTCTTCAACCAACGACGTCTTCCACAACGACAGAAGCCCATTTGTTTTGTTGGGTTGGTGGGTGGTGCGACAGTGAGCAGTCGGCCAGAATCGAAGATGTGCAATGCAATTGTCGGCATGGCGGCGCAGTCATGTTGGCAAGGTGCGGTGGGTCTTCTGCATCGTGCGTTGGCCAGGTCGAGCAAAAAGCGAAAGGTGCCGGGATCCAGTAGTCATTTGCCGTTTCGGTGGACAAGAGAGCGCGAAGACGGCTCTCGGGACATTGTTGTGTTATTTCGATGCTGTGAAAGCTTCTACTTGCAGTCCCAACCATGCCAGTGTCCCTGATGGTCAAAGTGTCTGTTCGAGAGCATCAGTCTATGTTTCGGGTGTTTCGGGGCAAGGAGATCAGCAGGCCTCACGCACTTGAAACAGTAGCCTGGCGTGCGTGGATCGCCATTGATGTAGCAATCGTCGCCATTCTTGTTGCACGCCTCGCCAACGGCGGCGAAGGCCATGACAGCCGCGATGAATGCAGCGAAGCGCATGGTTGGTTACGTGGAGTGAGTTCTTGGAGGTCGCTGGGCAGACGTAGTTGGAGGAAGAATCGAGAATATGTGCGGATCTTGCAGAGTGAGATGTTGTTGAAGGAGACGAAGAGGAAACAGTGGAAGCGGGCGGGCAAACCAAGTCTTTCACTGTCATCAGCGGCCTCCTTCTCCTTTCCCGTTCGCTCATCTTACTCCACCCTTCATCATGGTCGACCTTGTCGATCGTCTGACATATCTGTGCAAGTTCAACCCATGCCCTGCAGCATCCGTGGACAAATTCTGGATGCCTGGTCTGAACACGTCCCGTCAAGTCCCCGAGGACTCCCGCTAGCTCCAAACTACTGCCTCCGGACGACAGGAAACTGTGGTTGCGTAGAGGTCTTATTAAATAATGTCCGGCATTATATTAAAGTAGATCTCATTTACTACCGCTTTATATAGGCTATAGTCGCTACGTACTAGTAAGGTTAATTTAATATAAGGTTAGTACTATCTTACCTTCGTTATATTCTTAGTATAGACCTTACAACGGTACGGTTTAAACCGGACGGT